>JAHESH010000270.1:0-27578 GCA_020826765.1 Teratosphaeria viscida
CCCTCCTCCCGCCGCGGCCCACGACGACACACCCTCGCGCCAAGCCATCTCCACGAGTTTGCCACGAGCCCACGCACGCCTGCACTTCTGCTGCTGCCGCTGCCACATGTTCCTGACGTAAACCCAAATCCACTGTCGCACCTCGCACCTCGCACCTCGCACTTCGCACTTCGTACCACCACCACCACCACCACCACCACTACCACCATCGTCATCACCACCATCATCATCATCATCACCACCACCACCACCACCACCACCATCATCACCAACATCATCACCATCAGGACCCTCTGTCCGCCCGCCCGCCGTCGTGAACACGGTCGCCCTCTGACAGCTTCACCCACCAGGCAAAGTGGATTCCTCGGCGAGCATCAAGTCCCGCGCGCATTCCAGACTGGCCTCCTTTGGCGGCCGTCTTCGCTCCCACCGAAACACCCAGAGCAGCGTCCGACACCCGCAGCAGCCTGCCACCACCGGGTACTCGTCACAGCGAGGCGAGACATTGCCCGTGAGGAAACTCGTGCCTGTCTCGCCCTCGGGAACCGCCAGTGACCACCCGCGTCCGACCACCCCGACGCTGTCCAACACCTCCTCCGAGACCACACTCTGGGACAGCAACTCCGCCGACATCAAGTCCATTGAAAGCCGCCCCTCCCGCACCCTGTCCAGGAACTCCTCGCACCATCATCCGCTGGGCCTCACCGCGCACGACGATCCCGAAGACGACGACGACGACGACGACGAGCACCGCCTGCTTGACGACAGAATCGCTCAGCTCAAGCCGCGCACGATGCATCAGACCTCGTCGCGCTTGCTCCGCATGACGGAAGATGAACGGCCATTTACCAGGGTACGTACTAGGCGCTTTTCTAGTGTATTAATCGACCCACTCGTCGGCCTCGTTATGAGAAACCCTCACCCTACTGATAAAGATCCATGCCGGTTGCCTTGGGTGGAGTGATGTGGCCTCACGCACGGGCGTACACCCCTCTCCCGGACACCATTGCACTCTTCCCACCCGTCCCCATCCATCGCCTTCCTCCATGCACGCCTGACATGGTCGCCACTGCGAAGAGCATGCCGCCCAGTCCTCCCCTCCGGGGACTCTGGATCTCCAGTGGCTTAACTCGCTCACATTTCATTTGGCAGGATTTCAAAGACCTCTTCTCGACGCTCATGGTCAGCTTGCCCCTCGGCACACATCGAGTCCGCTTCAGTCGCATCGAACATACCTTCACGACCGAGGAGGCGATGACCAACCTCGGATCCCTCAAGTTCTCCCAGTCCAACCGCATGCCCGATCCGAAAGATCTGTCCCGAATCGTGACCACGACCACGACGACGACCTTTTCGATGGCGAAAGAGATGGCGAGGTCCGTGTGCCAGCGGTTCCTGGAGGCCCGCTTCATCGAGTCGGTGGACGGCCGGACAGATTTCACCTCGAAGAATTCCGTGTGGCAGCTGACGCCGAAGGGCATGCACATCCTCCAGAGGTTCTGTCAGCGTAATGGGATACATCAGAAGCATGTGAATGAGTTGCTGGACTCGCCCCGGAATATAATGCAGCTGGTGATCCTGGAGCGGGAACCCGAGACGGATAAGATCAACTACGACTCGGCGACGGTCCAGGTCGTCTTCCGGCGATTCGCTGGTGACACCGGCCCGAACCTCAGCAAACAGACCCACTCGTCCGACTCCGACTCCATGACCGACTACGCGACCGGCTTGGTCGGGGTCAAGATGCAGAAGACGAGGCGTGGCGAGAGGGATCTCCCGTATATGTTCAGTGGGAAAGCCGCGTTCGATTGGCTACTGGACTGCTGCACGACCGTGGACAAGCGCGAGGTGTTTGACTTGGCGAATCTGTTCCTCGCGCACGAGCTCATGGTGCAATTGGACCCGGACCAGAGACCCGTCATCAGCAATGCGGTGAGGTTCGCAGCATCCAAGCAAGCCACGTACGGCATCACTCAGAAAGGCTTGCGGGTCGCCGGCTGGGTGACGAGTCCTAACGGGTCGGTCAACGGAGAGGCGACCGCGCAGCAGAGGCTCCCGAATGGCGTCGTCCGCGATAGCAACACCAACCGGATGACGGTCATCATCCGTGACCCGGCTCTCAGGCTCCTCTTCCGCGAGTATCTGCGGGAGACGCATTGCGAAGAGAATTTGGCATTCTATGTCGAGGTCAAGTCATTCTTGAGTGAGTATGAACGGGCGAAGCGCGACACCACGTCACCGCGGCTAGACGTGATTCGCGAGACGCTCGCATCAGCGTACAGCCTCTACAACGCGTTCCTCGCGCCCGGCTCCCCGTGCGAGCTGAACATCGACCACAATCTGCGTAATGCGCTCGCCACCCAGCTGCTGGAGGGTCTGCACATCGACTTCACCGCGCCCATCCCGACCAGCCAGGAACCCGCGCCGTCCCACCCACCACCCCAAGACATGGACCTCGACCCCACGTCCCCACCACAGCCACAACCACCCGACCGACCAGCCGGGACCCCTCATCTCGCCACCACCACCCCGCCCTCCGACCCCCCCTTAGACTGGGACCCCGCGCCCGCCCTCACCCTCAGCGCCTCCCAGCAGGACCCCGCCAGCCAACACCTCACGATCCGTGAGATCCTCGACGCCGTCGCCGACGACCCCTCCCAATCCCAGATCACGCGCCTCCCCGTCAGCCAGATGACCGCCACCCAACAGGCCCGCGCCTTCAACGACATCGTGCCCGCCTACAGCCTCACGAGATTCTACTCGCACTACGCCCCGTCCGCCCTCCTCCCCCTCCTGCGCGCCGCCCTGCACCGTCTCGGCGTCCAGACCCGCGACCTCCCGGACGCGACCCTCGGGGTCCGCGGCCTCGACGCCCGGCGGGAACCCCTGCACGGCACCGTGCGGGTCGAGCGCGCGCTGGTCTCGACGTCCTCTGCTGTGACGACCACGACGACAGTCAACGTCCTCGAGGTCCGCTTCATCAAGCTCAAGGGCGACCCGGTCGGTTGGCGGCGCCTCTTCAAGCACGTCGCTGTGCTGTGTCAGGAGGCTATACCCCGGAAATCATCACAGGATCCTCAGGTCTCGTAGCGATGATATAGACGTCTGTCATGAGAGAGGAGGGGGGGAGTGAAAACATATGTACACTACACCCGATATAATATCTAAACCCCATCCCCGTCACTCATCCATCACCTCCAGAGGGCTCCACGCTCCTGTCATGCATGTCATGTAGTCGTAGCCGAACGTCAGGTCACTACGAAAACCCCTCCCCTATCACTCACTGAACTCAACTCGCATATCCCAAACCACTCCGAAGAGACCTCCCTCCACACAAAAAAGAAACAAGAGTAGTTCTCATCATCAAGCGGGAAAAAGGATCCTGCGTGCCGCCAGAAGAGAGAGGATAAGGGGGAGCGGCCCGCGAAAGAGCAGAGCAGAGCAGAGCAGAGCAGAGCAGAGCATATAGTCGGGACCGATCCTCTTTGGGTGATGATGATGAGAACTGGTACCAGTACTGTAGTGTACTGTACATACCTCTCCCTCTCGATCATACATGGGATACTGTTGTATCTTTGTTTAGCATGCATGCCGGCGGTAAACATCCCGACGGGGAGAAGAAAAAGTCGAGCGACATTCGTCGTCTTCCCTATTACTAGCCTAAATAACAAGTTGCTGGCCCGGGCAAAAAAAACATCCGTTAGTAGGGAATACACATGTCTCCCCTAGGTAGTCCTTTTCTCTTCTGTTTGTTTTGAGACGTAAGGTAGGGCTCAACTCACTCCCTCAGCCTCGTCGGGGGGTCAAAGGACCCATCCTACAGGAATCAGAATCACAAGTCCAACCACACACATGTACGGAGCAAACGAGAACATGATTCCGCGGCGTCCTGACCGAAAAGCTCCAGCACAGCACACGATAGATCCAGACAGACCTCGTCTTTGTTCTCGGCTCTACTACTACTACTACTATCACTACCACTACCTACCATGCCTTTTCGGAATGCTAGATTGGAAAAAAAAAAACGCCTCTTGACCACGACGATCCATTACAATTGATCCCCACCAACACCGCACAACATCTGCAAAACGCCAGAACGCTCCGCTCTTTCCTCCCATGCTATGAACGCTTTTTCATGTTGTCGTACAAGCGCGCCAGACGATCATGTCCGAGGGAGGGTTTGGCCAGCAGAAGCTCCCCGTTCCGCCAGCCCCTACCCAAGCCCCATCTTGCCTTCCTGCCTGTCTACAAAAGAAAGAGAAAAAAGAATCCTCGGAGCCTCGAGGAAAGTCGTTCGTTTCGCCATGCCGTTGTGCCTGGTGCGGTTCTTTGTACATTGATGCACATCATGGCAAAAAGTCAAGGTGGACAGGGTGCGCCAGCGCTCGACCTTTCCAGCTGCGATGAGAGGATATGCCGTCGATGCCAAGGACAAATGCAATGTCTCGCCCGAAGTCGCGTGGAGGCAGACTCACAGCCCTTAGGCCGCGAGAGCTTGTTGCCGTGCAGAAATGCCGTCATGACTCAGCAGACACCGAGACCCGTCCCATGCGCACGAGGCCAGCACCGCCATCAGCAATCGGTCCGTCGACTGACCCAGAACGAGAAACAATTACCACGGCGACGAGGGTGTAGAGGGTACATTGGACGGCGGTGTGTCTTCAAACGGCTGAATAAGGGTCAAGCTCGCCCGATACAGCTCCGAAACTCGATAGACGCCTCTGATGACCGGGTTCATACAGATCGTCGGGAACATGATGTGCTAAAAGAGACGACTCATGCGCCGAAGTTCCATAGGGCCGACGACATGGCTGCCATGTATGAAAGAAGATGCAATATGGTGGTCGATCGGACACCTTTGGCCAGAAGTCGCCGGCGTCGTCGTTGGCGATCCTCTGGTCGTGATCGACGTCGTGCGCCATCGCGATATTCACGCGGTCCAGCACTCCTTGCAGCGGTCCAATGCTATACTCATGGATAGACTTGTCAGCCATCTGCCTAATCTCGGTAGCGGTGAGATACAGTTTGCAGGAAGAAGCGCCATGGGCAAGGTCATGCAGGCCATATACTCCACGTGGCTCCGCCAGTTTGGGACGGGTCGCGTGAGATCATGAGACGAAAACATTGTCAGACATACCGAGCTTGATGCCTGGAGGCTCCTAACCACAACACAGCACCTTCAGCACTTTTTGCATGAAGCCTTCCCGAGGCTGTTCCTGCGGCGCTTGTTGCTGCTGGGTCGCCGTTTGTGCCTGCGGCCTGGAGCCTAGCTGCGTGCCAGAGGCTTGTCGGCTATTGGTGAGACCTGGCTGCGAACTGCTTAGCCGCCCAGGTAGGTTAGGCGTGCTGTTCGCGAATTGTGGCGCGGTCGACGTGTTGTCGCCACTATCGAGCTGCATGCCGTTACTAACGCGCTTAGCCAGATCACCACTCTGGTGTCGCTGCGCTCGTTGTTGACGGGCGGCATTCGGTTGCGGTTGACGAGAGGCGCCCGGTTTTGGCAGGTCGGCGTTCAATCGATCCGGTGGTATCGGTGTCTTGGATGCTCGCTGACCGGCGGTTGCGCCGCCTTTTAAATCCGCCGCGGAAGGGTTCACTTGCTCTCGGTGCGGTTGTGTGGACGACCGTTGCACGTCCCATCCACGACCATTGTTCAGCTTCATCCAGTCATACTCGCCATCCTCGACCTCGCCAGTGGCCTGTAATGCCTTGGTGAACAGGTCCCGCAGGTAGTCGTAATCGGGTGTGTCCTCGAAGCCCAGGTTTCGCACGTATGAGAGATACTTGTTGAATTCCTCTGGGTATCCGTCGCACAAATCCTTGATGGCAGTGGTCTGCTTCTTCTCTCCGATCTTCTCGTACTTCTGCTTGTTGGTCGCCGCCTTGAGGCCCTGCCATGGGAGACCGCCGCGCAAGAAGTACATAAAGACATGCCCAAGAGCCTCCAAGTCATCCCTCCGCGACTGCTCTCTTCCCAAATGCGTGTTTATGGACATGTATCTGGCGGTACCGCTCAGACTCTTTCGCTCTCTGTAGGGGATGTGTTGCTTCGTCTTGGGGTCACGGTACTGCTTCGCCATGCCGAAGTCGACCACATGGATGACATTCTGTGCTTTCGTGTTTGGTCGGCCGATGAGGAAGTTGTCGGGCTTGATGTCGCGGTAGATGAGGTTCTTCTCGTGAATGGTCTGTACGCGTGACAGCATCTGCTTGGCCACCATGACCACAGTCTTGATACTGAACCGCCGTCCGCAGTGATCAAAGAGATCTTCCAGACTCGGGCCGAGTAGATCAATGACTAAGATGTTGTGCAAGCCTTCCTGACCGAAATAGTATACATTCGGGATGCCGGCTAAACGGTCACGAGTGGTCAGTACGTGCAGTCTCGGCTTCCCGGCTCGGGCGATACATACGACAGCCGACCAAGATCTTGTATGTCCGATACTCATCCCGCAGCTGCGGAGCGTCGCTCTTCCTGGGCTCGAACTTGATGGCGACCTGGGTGTTGTTGAGGAGGTTTGTGCCCTCGAAAATAACGCCGAAACTCCCCTCCCCTATCTTCTTGCCGACGCGGTAGTGCACGCCGACGACATTGCTGCTGGAGCTCGACATCGTGGAGGTGGTGGCGGTCCAGGCGGCGCCTCGGGGTGGCTGCTAGTATACCGACGGCAGAGTCTGTCCTTTTGGCGCCTGCCTCTGTGCATCCACTGCTGGTGTGTGCTGTGATGGTGGTGATGACCAGATTATTATGATGATCGCATATGGCACCGCCGCGCGGAGGTGGCGGTGTTGCTGCAGCTATTTCGGAAGCGGCGCGTGGTGTCGTTGTTGTTGTTGGGAAGAAGGAGGATCAATATCGTCCGCGCTCCCCTGTCTCTCTCTCCGTTCTCGTCTGTCGACGGCGCCGACACGTGTTCGTGAGGATGAGATGGCAGCACACGCCCAGCGAAGAGGCGGCGCGTGAGAGAGGGGGGGGGCGGTGGTCGGGCGACGAGCAATGCGGAGCGGTGGGCGCCGGGTGTGTGTCAGTTTGTGAAGTGAGGCAGACACGGGTGGAGAGGTACCTTCTCCCGGGGAGAGCCTGAGCCTGAGCCTGAGCCTCGCCAGTGAGGCAAGCCCGGCCGGGTGACTTAGCCACATCGCGCTAAGCGCATCACGGCCTACTCTACTTTCATCAGACGGCAAACCTGAACCTTCGTGGCCAGACTCTAGTCCATCCATCACACCGCTTCTGCACCATCTCGCCAGACTGGGCGGCACCGGACAGTAAATAGGTTACCATCCCACCCTCTATGTCGCTAATCCGCGTCCTCCAGAGGCCTTCCGCCCGCCTCCTGTCCCCTCACACCATGCAAACCACGGGCGGGCAACTCGAACCGGCGCAGCGGATGCTCATCTCAACCAAGTTCAGGCACACATATTGCATGATTTATTTGGGGGGAACTCGTCCAATTGCGACCGAACACGCCCAATATAACCATGCAGCCCAGGCTCGACGCAAGGCTTGTCTGCACTGCCCTACTACTACAGTAGTGAATGGGTACGGGTGTCTACCAGGTACCTAGCCGCAGCCTCTAGCCAACAACGTACACTCTTCCTCCTCCTGCTCATCCTCGGCAGAGATACGATTTCGCAGCACCTCAGGTCGGTCACGAGGTCATACCTCCCCTCTCCATTGCCATTCTTGTGCGCAATAGTAGTAGTCAGATGCTCAGACGCATCAAAGGTATTGCCACTCCGGCTTTGTCCCACCCAGTGTGGCTGAAACACCGCTGCGCGTTGAGCCGTACCCAGTACGGGGAGCTGTGCTGGCCAAGATTGATTTCACGGATGAAGCAGCACTGCCTACTTCCCTCCCTACTTCTGCCTGCTCATCAGCATCATCATCATCAGCAGCATGAATGGGCCCCAATGGCTCCCAGGGACCCTTGCACCCGTGATTCATGACCCGTGTTGACATGACATGTGCTGCGCCGGGATCGGTATCGACACCAAACATACATACCTCATCCTCCCGTCAATGCTCGTAAGGGTTAGTGTTTAGGTACGAAAAGCCAAGAAAACTTGTCGTCACGTACGACTCTCATGACATGTGCTTAGGGTATGCTCCAAGCGAATCTATTGTTGTAACATGGGACTGAGAAGATATGCTACTGCCTCGGATATGTATATGCCTGTCGTCAATACCATATCATGATGTGTCCAAGATCCGTCTACGAGAGGCTCCCAAATCTTGCCTAAGAACGCGAAGTGATACTCGATAAAACCACTTTCCCGATCTCACGAATCAATGCTCGATAGTCTTCGGTACACGTGCGAACACGACAAGCGTGAGGCTCCGAGACGACTTCAAACCTGACACAAGCGCCAACAATGCAATGCAGGCAGGCTCTTAGGCCCAGAAATCCACCAGGGAGGGATGATGGACACGGGACTTACACTTCGTCATAGGAGGAGACATCGGACGTGGAGAAGCCGCCGCCTCGATCACAACATCAACCAGACAATTGACATGGACATGGAAGTGTCATCACCGTGGCAGCCGCGAAACGGCGATCCAAAAGACCCATCCATACCCTACTCGTTCCGACCATCGACCAAAGCCTCCACAACACACTGTATGCCTCAATATTCAGCGGCGGAAGGCCCACGCACCTGCCCCCCAATGCCACACAGATTCATGATCGTCAGACTTGTCGTCGTCCGTAGCCACCCGACCGAAACACAAAATATGGCATAGGTTATATGTCATGATCGTCAATATACCTACAACCCACAAAGCCGACCACAGCCAGCCAGCCAGCCGTCTTACAACAAGCGCCACGCCAACTGCGTCCGGTTCCCTCCAGAAGGCAGAGGCTCAACCCGCCTCCTCCCGCATACCTGTACATCTATGCCATCATCAAATCCCCATCTCCATCCTTCGCCGTCAGCACATGCCCATTCACACCCGTCTCCGCCACCGACGCGACCTCCCGTTCCCTCCCCCTGCTCTCCGCCTCCCTCTCAACCTCCCCCTCCACAACTCTCATCGCATCCGCCTCCACATCCGCCATCCAAGCATCTAACCTCCAATCCACCACGAACCCCTTCAAGACCTCGTCCAGCACCCTCTGCTCCATCACGATGGGATCCAAGATCCCCGGGTCCGCGAACCGATGGCTCAGATCCTCCGGTCTGCAGCCCGCGCCCAAGCATTCCGAGGGCGGGAGAATGCGGATGTGGCATTCGGGTTTGGTGAGGAGGCAATCGTTGTAGAGGTGCCAGAAGGTGCGCCAAGCGGCTGTGGCGCGGAAGGAGGTTTTGACGTCGTTGTCCGTGCGGCGAGGCTTTTTCTTAGTGGTGGTGGCGCTGGTGATGTCGACCCAGTCGTCATAGGCGAAGCAGCGTTTCCAAATGAGCGCGAGGAGTGTCTCGAAGCGGCCTTGCGGGAGGGTTGGAGCGGCGGCATTCAGAGCCTTGAGGGCGTAGACAAACTCTGCGCCGCCGAGGCTCTCGTCCGGTTCTTCGTCTTCGTCGGCGTAGAGGCGCGTGTCCATCAGGGTGAGCACGTCGATCAGCTCCTCTACGGACAGAGCTTGGTGGTCAAGCACCCTCTCTAGCTGGACAGAGAGTAGGCCGGCCAAGGACGGGTACTCCTTAATTTTGGAGCCAAAGCGATCCATCACAAGGAACACCGCTGTTTCCTGGTCCAGAGCCGTCCTCGCCTCGAGCTGGACAGCGCTGTACACTCGTTCTTGCACTTCAACAATTTCTAGCTCGCGATCTCGCGAGTTCGTGCTCGTCTCTCCGCTCGATCCAGACTCCTCCGCAGCAGCCAGCAGAGCCAATTTGCTCATACTGACTTCGACCTTCTTAGTCCAAAGCCGCCTTTCACGCTCCTGGGCAGTCTCAATGAGGACATCGGCGGCATGCCGGTAGTCCTTCTCGGTCAATACGTCGTTGATCCAGCAGATCTTGCCTCTCGTCGGCTCAGCACGCAAATAGCGCGTGAGTTGCACTCTCCACTTCTCCTGCGCATTCTGGAGCACAGTACCAGCTTGTGGCCCGGAAAACCCCTCATCAAAGAAAGCATTCGCCCAGTCATCGCCAAACTTTTCAAAGTATCGTGTAGTCCGGTCAGAAATGTCCTGAAGCTTCTTGTTGACAGCCTGTTGCTCTACAGCGTTGATATCCGGCGTCTGACTCTCGCTGATGAGATACTGTGATTCTCCCACCACGAGTTCAGTCAGAGTCTGCATATCCTGGTATCGCTCCGCGAGAGCCATGCCTTCTTCCGCCAGCCCAATACTAGCTAGATGGTGGAATTGTGCATGGCGCTCTGCCTCAAAGCCCTCTTGAAGCTCGCGAGCTTCATTTCGATCTTTGGCTGACTCACGGGATGCAAGCCAGCCTATTCTTTCGCGATACATCAGACAGCAAAGCTGCACTAATCGCGGATTCGATGACCGGATCTGGCTGACGTATTCGTCCAGCTCGGGCGTGGGCTCTTCTGTCTGTTCCTGCTCATACATGTCCTTGGCCAGATCACGGGAAAGAGAAGCAATCTTGGACCCTGCTTTGAGCATTTCTTTTGTAGCTGTCCAGAACTCCGGAAGACCAGCAAAGCTCTCCGCATCGTCCAGTATTCCATCCTTGATTGTTTGAGGGTTGATACCATAAGCCGTCGCGTTCTCCACGCGGAATGCAAAGGTTGTTTCCAGAGCCCTGGCCCAGAGTTCATCGGCCTCAGCTACAAATCGTACAATGCGGTCCGCGACCTCGCTCTTGTCATCTCGGAGAGTCTCCAACAGCAGTTTGATGTGTGACAGAATATGATCGATACGTGATAAGCCTTTGATAAAGAAGCGCCGTACGGTGTCATCCTGGCCTGTCATCTCTAACTCAGGAAGACCATACTGATGCTCGAGCTGCGCCACGAGCTCGTCGATGACGGTGGCAGACCTCTTCTTCTTCGAAATTATGCCAGCAGCCTTGTGCTCCTCGAACGTCTTCCACATTGCTTGCGCCGCCGCAATTTTCTCTGCATCCCACAGAAGCTGCCATAGCGTTGTCTTCGACAGTATGGGATAGTTTGCGCGTACGTACGAGACCAAGGCTCGCAGCGCTCTCGCCCTGTAGCCAAGATGGGCTTCAACACTCGCTGGACTCAGCGGAATGAATGGTGTGGTCGACTGCAAAATGTCATTGCTGATAGCTAAAGTGGCACTCTCGACCTCATTCGCCGAGTGCGAGGTATCGACGTTGAGCGCAAAGTCCAGGATGTTGTCTTGCAACGCTCCGTAGAACACCGCCTGCTCAATCCGAGTTTTGGCAGGTATACGCTCGCGCTCCTTGTCTCCAGCTGGATCATTGGCCCATATGCGTACGAGACCTGCACCCTGGATGAAGACGACAGTCGAAGCATTTCCGCTTCTCGTCTCCTCCGTGCAGGCTCCCAGAATGGCGAGACCCTTACCTGAGCAAAGATGGATTGTGTCTTCGAATGGTCTCGGCTCTAGGTACGACGCTTCGAGCAGCTGATTGTTGGGATTGTCGTCAAGATCTGGAGTGGTCGTTGAAGCCAAGAGAATCGCATCATCGAATGCAATCATTCCTGTGTGGCCAGGAGATGGAAGGAGTAGTCTCGGCGTCTGCCTCGAGGCTCGCGCATTCCGATAGCCGTCTAACGCGACAAGACGCTCGACCCTGGCCTGATCGCCGTAAAGCGAAAGCTCTATTGTCCAATAGTCATGGTCGTCACGCTCGCCGACACGCAGCAAGACAAGAAGTGTCGTCGGCCGCTCGAACCCTAGTTTGACCATCTCATTGCCACGTGTGCTTTGGGGCTTGTCGAGAATCGCGAAGTCCACTGCACTCACGGCCTCTGCTCTGCCCTGCATCTCCCTAGCTAGCGAGCTCTTCAACTCCACGACAGCCAAATCTTTGAAGTCCACAGTGCCTCTGAACTCGTAATGTCCACTCCAATCAATATCCCAGGCCTGCGTCTCGCATCGCTCCGTCATGGTTATAGCCTGCATTCGGCCCCTCTGGTCGAGCGGTCTCGTCTTCACAGCTGAGACGCGTTGTCTCCAAGGATTAGTCAACAGTCCCCTGAAGCTGCCAAACAGACCACCACCGGCAGCATCGCCGGGTCTCAACGCTTGACTCAAGATTCTAGCTCTGCCTTGCGCGTCCCTGAGCGTGAGCTGTATGATGCGACCAGAAGATGTGGTGAGGACATAACCTGCATGCTCGGCCGAAACCAGCTCCAGGATGGTCTCGCTCGAGTAGTGGCCAGATATCGTGCCCTCCACCGCTATGCTCTTCTTCTCCCGGAACAGGCCCAAGCTCGCTGCCCTCTCGATGGACTCATAGTATGCGACCTGTCCCGTTGTCGCGCTCACCAGCAGCAGGCCGACTTCTGCGCCAGCTCCAGCACCCGTGCCGGTGACCAGCGCACCAAACGGCAAGATCTCGCCCTCGCGGACAGCGAATGGCAGGTCGAATGTCCTCAGCCCATTGCTCACAGCAGCATGCGCGCTGTAGTCCCACACATACGCCTTTCCCTGCGTGACGGCCAGCGCCAGATGCTGATGCCCGCTCGCTGTGCTCAACACGCTGCCTCTGTACTGCGCGCCTTCCCTGAGCTCTTTCGGGGTGGAGGGGAGAAGCTTGACGGTATAGATCGAGTTCGTCGTCAACACGGTCGCATTGTCGCCCTTTGTCACGCTGCGCTTGACTGTGCCCTTCTTACCGCCGCGAACTGGGATTTCCAAGTCATGGGCAGTGCCGTGGTGGTGCAGATGGTGATGGCTTCTCCTCCCGTCCGAAGCGTGTCCATTCATCTGAATGCTGTCCACCATTATTGCATCAGCATCCTCGATGCTTCCTCGCGGCGCATAGGTATCTTCGTCTATCTTGCTCCGCTTCCTCCTGGGGGCCGCTCTCAAAGACTCGCCATCACTCCGCTGCCGCCGCCTTGGATTGCGGACCTCTCTCTTCAAGCTCATCCCGCCCGCCGGCTCCGGTGTCCCTGATGCGGTAGACATTGTCGCCTCGACTCAATCACCCGCCGAACGCGCCAAGAAGGAAGAAAATGAGTGAATGGGAGATGCGTCAGTGTTGATGTCGGTGACGGCTGTGTTTACGCTTCGCGCGTTGGAGAAGCACTTTCGAGCCTAACCGCTTGCGATCTTAACGCTTAACGCCGAGACTTTCACGAATCACAAGATACTAGGTACAGTACCTTACCTACTTCCATAACAATCTGAGCCGATTCAATCCGCAAGATTGGTATATGAATAGAAAACAATTGATCCGCTTCAAGTCTCTAGCTCTGGTAATGCATTACGTGCAGCCTGCCTCTCATCATTTCTCATAATAGCTAGGTACACCGTCATGTGCTCAAGTTACCGCGATCTGCCTACAGTTGGACCTCGTTGTTCAATAACCTGACTTCCTCGCCCGGCTTGAAAGCAGGTAGGCCGATATATGGACATCCATCGCATCTGAATGCGTCTCCAAGCGCGCAATTGCCACACGACCCGACCTTGCCTTGCACAGTGAAGTCTACTTCGGTCAAATCATTGACAGAGAGCTTCGCGAGATTCGCATCAGCATTCTCGCGCTTCTCCTTATCCTCGGCAGCTATGCGTTCTGCCAGACCACAAGTACAATCCTTACAAGCTCGTCGACGCTTAGTATTCGGCTTGCAGGCTTCGGCTGCGATATGATTAGTATCAACCTTACGACTTCCCAGATAAAGAGGCACTTACGAACTATGATTGGCCTTTGCCTGTCCTCTTCCGTCAATAAAGTATCCGGGTCGATTCTCTCCGCGCGATCGAGTTCCTCCTGACTTGGGATCTCCATGTCCTCGTCCGTATCATCCTCGTACCCGTCGCCAAAATCGTCGTGTAGATCAACAAATCCAACGCCAGCCGGCGTGACCTTCACGTGCCCTGTCGTCTCACCTCCGTTTGCCTGACCCAATGTGCCTGTGCTTTGGGAGATGTCTTCACTCTTCCTCTTGCTCGTAGTCGCCGCCTCTACCCCATTTGCCGGCACTGCAGCTGCATTCGCCTTCTTCTTCCCAAAGCTCAACTTCACCGTCTGCACTGCTCCGCTGCTCTCAGGCTTCCTCATCCCATCGCCACCGCCGCTCTGCACCAAGCCTGCCAGGATCGCTTCGTTTAATTCTGGTCCCTGCTGTGCACCAAATGCGCCGTCCTGACTCCTTAGCTGCCCGCCATCTTTCAGCGACTCGACCAACTTCCGCATGACCTCTCGATCCAACAAAGACGAACTCTCCGTCCGCGACCCGTCGACGTCTGTGAGTAGAAGGACGACGTCATATGTAGCTGCGGGCAGCGCAACCAGGCCCATCGCCAGTCGGTCCAGCATTTGAATGTCCGTGACATTGCGGTCGTAAGCCTCGGCTACGCGTGCGAGGACTTCAGGATGTGAGGAAACTGAAGGAGGTGCCAGAAGGAGTGTTCGCTGCTGCTGAGTCGGCTTGGTCGGCGTGGTGGTTGGGAAAGCGAAATCAGGCTCATTGTCGATCGTGAGCGCCGGAGCCATGGTTGGTATGATCTTCTGGACTATGCGTATGGGTAGGAGGTTCGTAGGTGGGAGCTTTCTAAGTGATAGAGGGCCAAAGAGTGCCGGAGTTGTTGAACCGAGACAATTGATGACAAACGTCGAATGAAAAGATGCGTGATATGCCACCCATTAACGTGGGGCTCCGTCATCGGACAAGGGTAGACCCTAGCACCTTTGATGATAAGATGAATTACTTCATGCAACGCGCGAGTGAACACCTACATGTTGCGAATCGTTGTGACAAGCACGTACATGCCACAAGGCGGGCTTGTTGACTGTGAGGACCAGCGACCGTTTCCCGTTGTCAAAACATATCTTGACGTATTGGGGTCGAAGCACATATTATTATTATCTACCTAGGTAGGCTGCCCGTGATTGCACCCAGCCTTCTCACGTGGAAAAGCATATCGGCTGCAAATGACCAGCGCTCTATGCGTCTCTTCGGCACAATCTGCACATCACCATCGCTGAGTCGACTAATGCATATTGTATAATGGTAAATAGCTGAATCGATGCCGCGTTGGGCTGCACGAGCTGTCCCATCCTTTAAAGCACCTCCAGCTCTCCCTGTCAGGAATGCTGACCATTCAGACTGCCATCTCGACGATATGGCGCTTCGCACAGCCTGTGCAGACGCTCTTTGCGGGCGCGGGGAACGATGCACCGCCGACGGCCAAGCATGCAGCGTCGTCAATGTCCTGCAAGATGAGCAACCGCAGTGTCGACTTGAATTGGTACCCACCTGTCAAATGGGACGTTAACAGCCTACATCAGGCCATCAACGGCACGGGTACCTATGGGTTCATCTTCAACTCCAGCCAGGGCCCTCTGAACGCCTACAACTGGTGCAACATGCCTCATGTGAACCCCGCGACCTACGTGGAGGTAGACTCCAGCTACGAATTACAGTATGTCGAAGTGATCCATCGCCACCACAAACGAACGCCATATGCTTCGAATGCCTTCCCTCACGAAGGCTACTCGTGGGACTGCGACGACGAAGGGCTCTTCCTTGGTGGCAAGCCGATTAATCCTTGTGGCAACTCGTCGGCCAGCACGTACTGGAGAGTATACACATCCCCGTCCAATCCTTTGGCACCTACAGGCTTCAATGGCACTTGCCAGTTCCCTCAAATCACTCGTGAGGGACTGGACGATAGTCATCGGCATGGCGTGGATTTGCGAGATGTGTATGGAGGTGTCTTAGGGTTCTTGCCGGATTATCGTGATCGAAGTCTGGTCGTGTATCGGGTCACGAACAATATTATCACCAGCCAGGTCGCCTCCATGGTCATCGCTGGCATGTATCCTGAAACGGCGGGGCAAAATAGCCCTCTGCTCATTCAGCCAGCGTCGATCGATTCCCTGGAACCATCGTATTCGTGTCCAGCAGCGAGCACACTCCTCAAATCCTATGGTCCAGGCTCGCGCTCGCCCGATTGGATGGAGCATCTTACTGCCTCTGCGGAACTCTACCGTCGTCTAGATACCCTTTCGGGTGTAGATCCGACTTCCAACGGCTGGCATAAGTCTTGGGATCATTACTTCGATAATCTGTCCTCCCGTCTCTGTCACCAGAGACCCTTGCCATGCAACATCAACAATCCCGAGGGGTGCGTGAGTATGGAGGAAGCCGAGACAGTCTTCCGGCTCGGAGAGTACGAATACTCCTTCCTCTACCGCGACAGTCCACTGAGTCTGGAAGCTAGCGTAGGCAGCTATGGTATTTGGGTTGCGGAGTTGGCTCAGCATCTCAGGTGCGCGATGGGTAATGAATCTTCTGTTCCAAATGAGTCATCCGGGAAGGTACAGTATAGACACAACATTGCTCACGATGGCTCCATCTCCCGCTTGCTGTCCATACTGCAAGTAGAGAGGATGGTCTGGCCCGGAATGGGCGCCGAGATCGTGTTTGAGCTATACAGCAAAGATGGCTGCTACTTCCTGCGAGTGCTGTGGGGCGGACAGGTAATGACTTCTAGCAATCCATCTCTCGCACGGCTCGATCTAGTACCAGTGGCCAACCTACTCGACTACATCGACGGCTTGGTCGGGACTGGGGCTAGAAAGATTCCGGGGCTGTGCCAGATTTGAATTAAGCTTCATAATCGTGAAATACCACTACTCTACTTGGCCGATCATTACAGTCGCCCCAACGCCTCGCCAGGGGTATCATAAATCAGACGTTCAGACAATGTCGCGTTTAGAACCCTAAACCCTCCTTAGCCTTCTGCGGCTTTGAAATACCTGAGCCCTGCTCCCGCAAAGACTTCGGTGATCCCTCGCCCGAGGAGGACTTCCGGAAATATCGCCTCGCCTTCGATACCCTCGATTTCATACTCACATCCGTGGGTATATCGCCTTCCAGCTCCACGTTATATGCGTGCGCATGGCGCGGTAACGGCAGGGGACTCGTTGGATTCAATATGCTGCCTCGCTCCGGTGGCTCTGTCGGCACCATCACGCTCGCGCTCCGCGTTGCATTACTATTCGCATCGCTGACCGTTCTCGCCCTCCATGATGGCGGAGAGGGAGAGGCTGAATCCTTTTCGTGCGGCTCTTTCTGCAGGCCGAAGCCTGCTTCTCGGCCTGGCGAGCGCGGTATCTGGCCGTTTCTGAGAGAGGGCTGGATCTCGAAGACTTGGTTCTTGGCCCTGTGACGCAAGAACCACCATGTAAATAAGGCTGTCAGCGCGATGCCTGCGAGCGCTCCGACGACGATTGCGGCAATGATGCCCGCGGCGATCTTGTGGCTGTGCGCATGGCCGGCGGTAGAGGCTGGGGTAGCCGTTGATGTGCTGAACGGCAGGAGACCGTACGAGGTTGTCGTGACCGTGCTCGTCCCCGGCTTGCCGGCTGCATCGCTGGTAGTGGTTGTGTACGTGCTGGTGAACGTCCCTAAGGTTGGGAGGAGCGTTTTGGTGGTGGTGACGGTGCTGGTGCTTTCTGGCACTCCTGAGGCATCGAGCTCGGTGGTCGTGTATGTGCTGGTCAGAGTCGAGGGGCTGAATATGCCGGTCGAAGTTGAAGTGAAGGTCGTCGTCTTGAGGGCTCCGGATGCATCAGTGGTTATCTCGGTGTAGGTCCTTGTATAGGTGGAGGTCACTGGGCCCAATGTTGAGCTGGTCGTAAGTGTCGACTCGGCCACATCGCTCGCATCTGTCGCTGTGTAGACTCCCCCGCCCGACTCGATGGTGATCGGAACCGCAATGACTTGAACGACCGTGTTCGGTGTCGATCCCGCCGACTCGACATGCGTCACGGTCGACGTGGAGGAGTAAGTTGTCGGGCTTCCCGTAAGCAGATAGTTGAATGTCTCTGTCGATATTGGTGTCGCTGTGTCGGTCCCAGACCAAGTCGCGAAGTACACGACTGTTTCCGTGTACAACTCTGCCATTGAGGCCGCACGCGTAGAAGAAGAGCCTGTTGTACGAGATATTATCGCGCGCGCGCTATACGACAGCACTGAGGCGACGAGAGTGCAGTATGAGTATCGGCGCGCACATCGTCTGCCCGAAGATGACCGCAACGAATGACCGGAGAATAATGCAAATCTGAATGCGAACGATGCGGAGCCATCCGGATGTCGACGAGTATCGACTGCATCTGATCGCGCTGAACACAATCGTCAAACAGGGAATTACTGCGATGCCCATCGGCAACCTCATGGAGGGACCCGGTTGCAGTCGGTGACGGGCGGGGCTGCATGCGATGCCATAGGGCCGAAGGCTCGAAGCATTGGCAAACTTGGTGACATCCCGGTCCGCCTCCGCATATCACTTTTGATGCGAGCAGGGAAGACACTTCTCCATGTTTTGATGCCCAGCAGCCTCGACTTGTGGCGAAGCGTGTTTGCGATCTGGGCTGCGAGTGCTTGGACGAGTCCTGCTTGTTGTTTTGATGGATGGTATTCGTATCGGGGTTTCGCTTGGCCCGCTCGGTCAAGTATTACGTAGGGCTTGGTTGCAAGACTTTGGCTGTAGTTAGGTGAAAATTGGGGACACTTTCGCTGACCAGGAAAGAACTGGCGAGCTGCAAGTATATCGGTGGACGGGCAAAAGGATGCTGGACAATACGCGCAATCCTGTGATGCTTGTATGTCTTGTCTCGATCTGATCGATCTTTGTCATACTCTATTTTCCTATCAGCATACCACGGAGACCCCTGTCAATATTAGCCATGATAGTTTCATATCACTTTGCAAATGTCAACTTCAAGCTTGCTAGATTACAGCAATACCAGTTCGTGGAAGAACGAAGTCGCTCGTGATCAAGGGCTGGGCAAGCTCGCCGTGAACCACATGATGTAACATCGATGCGCATCATGCTGTGCTGACCATCGTGCTAAGGGCCATCTTCCCAGTTGTTCAGTCGCTTGAGGAGAGCGCAGTTACTAGTAAGGCGTTGGAATTGACGATATTCGTTATCTCAAGACTGCCCGGCAGGATTTGTCAAGCCTGAAAAGCTCAAACTCCAGCTGGCATTGAGGCAGCATGGTGGTCGCGGGTACGCCTCGCCTGCCGGAGCATCTCTATCTCGATGTTGCAAAAGGAGATTTGTTCCTTGCATTCGGGGAGTGATTGGGAGTGTCGTCTCGTTGGTTGTGCTTGCATTGCTCGAGTATAAATCGTCACAAGGCCTCCGAGCCCACCAAGTGGACTCAGGACCACTCCAACGGGACAAAAACAATACCACGGTGGTCAACCATGGAGATTACAAATTGAAGAGAGTGGGATTCGAACCCACGCCCTTTCTGTGTCGATATTAGCAGGTGTTGAGAGGTGGTAGTGGTGGGAGTGTGTACGTACCGGACTGCCGTTCGCACGACGGGATGTCGTCCTTAAGACAGCGCCTTAGACCGCTCGGCCTGGGGAATAGTTAGCTCAAGCTCAATAGGATCGGATGAAGCAGACAACGCACCATCTCTCCTTTTGATTGGTGGAGACAAGAGCAACCAATTGTATAAGTATAGTAAAAAATCTGATCCGCAGCGCTCCGAGCTGACATGGGCGAATAGCCGAGGCCTTGGCCATGCGGAGCGCGGTACATCAAACAATTACGGGCCTTTGATTGGACAATCTAATTGAGCTCTACTTGACTCGCAGTGTCGAAATTGCACGAACCTACGCCATGGATCGAGTTTGATAGAGAACGATCGATATGCAGGTGCAGCGAGACAGCTTCAGTCTTTGACGGCGCAGGCGTAGCAGGAGGCGCTACTGCGAAAGTCGAATCCGTCGTCAACCGTCAAGGGCAAACGTTGTATGATAATGCGGTATTGGTAGTGTGTGATTGTGAGGACGCGGGAGATTCCGCAGTCTTGTTTGTGCTTGGCCCGAGCGTCCGAGGTCCCAGCCTTCCTCTGCGCTGTCACCTACTGCGCCCTCACACAGCTCGACAATGGACAAGATGATCACATTACCAGCCTCGCGCTTCGTAGTCTACGCAAGGTGTAGTGAAATTTCGATGTTCTCACCTCACCTCTACTCTGACATTCACTACATAGTCTGCCCTGCCCCTACCTCACCGAAACATAATCTACCTTACTTCCAAACTAGCTGACCCAATGATAAGCTTCAAGAGGCTTCTTACGCTCCCGGCGACGATATTGACATTACTCCCAGCCTTTGCACGAGATGCGCAAGGCCAGCCATGGCCGTACGAGCTGCCACAAGACCTAGAACACTCACTCGAACATGCAGATCATTTCAAGCGAGAGTTGGATGTTCAGCAACGACTGCAATGGCAAGGACCGTCAGTGATCAAGAAAATGAGCGGCGAGGATGCTGGAGAGAAGTTCTATCTCCAATACTTTGCATTTGAAGGTCTTGAAGATGAAGCGGAGGCCACCAACATCACAACCTTCCTTCGAGCGCCCATAGCACTCCACACCAACCACGACCGACCGCACATATCTCTCTTTGGACGAAATCTTTTTCGCCGCAACTTCAAGTGTCCCGGCTATACCACCTCTTGTTCTGCCATCGGTTCCGACCTGTGCTGCTCTACAGGCGACACTTGTGTCTCCATCTCCGGCAACGTCGGATGTTGTCCTCCAGGCGAGACCTGCACTGAAACCGTCGAGACGTGCGACACGGCGGCAGGATATACTAGCTGTCCGGATAGTCCTAATGGTGGCTGCTGTGTTCCTGGTGCAGCTTGTGAAGGGACCGGTTGCGTGTACTATGGCACAACCACGGTCATCGCAACGGGAGCTACTGTTACCGTCAGGACTTCGGCATCAGCTAGTGATACTAGCTCGGATGGGACGACGGTCACTAATCCAGCTGCGACTAGCCAATCTTGCTACACAACCACTGTGACAGTTACTGAAAGCGGACGAACAACGACCATCGTTTCTGTCACAACCATCACGCCAACGTCGTCCGCAACGTCCGCGTCCGCACCGTCCGCGTCATCATCAATAATCACCACAACAGCCACTGGCAGCAGCGCTACGGCCAGTGCAGCAGTCCGACCTACAAGCGTGTCCTCTGACATCTCCATAACCGCCGCTGCAGCGCCCTCAACCACAACCAATGGCTTGTGTCCGACTGGCTACTATCAGTGCTCGGCCTATTACTTGGGAGGCTGTTGCCAGGTTGGACGAAATTGTGACACAACCTCCTGCCCTTCCACACCAAGCACTACGATTGTGAGCTCTGGAGCGACCATTGTAGTCCCAGCTGCAGCTTCTGCAAGCGAGACACAGGGCTCATGTGCCGGCGGGTGGTATACCTGTGCAGCCAGCGTAGGAGGCGGATGTTGTCCTTCTAGATACGTGTGTGGGACGTCGAGCTGTTCAGCGACGATCAGCGGGGAGCAGAACACTGGGAAGGAAGCTCCGAGCAATGCTAATGTTTTGAGCTGGGCATGGAGCTTCTTCGTTTTTGCAGTGGGCACTGCCATCGGTATGGTCTGTCTTTGAGCTGCAGTCTTGGCGAATATCTCCGAGTCGACGACCACCCGCCTTCGCATTTATCATATATTCTCGCTAAATGTCCCATAATAAGAGTCAACACCACCCCGACCCTTCAATCAGCGACATAGGCCTGGGAAATGACTAGCAAGCTGGCCGGTCATTACACGCAAGCCTCATTGCAGCACCACATCCTCAGCGCGATTTGTGACGGTTTTCGATGCCTTCATGAAAGACTGCACGCTTGAATTCCAACACGCCTTGACGGGACAGTGATTGTCCTGCAGCAGTTGTATCTCATCCGCTAAGGCCTTTTGATATTGGGAGTCTGCTGAACCAAGACAGAGGGCTGCATAGTCCTGGTCAACATGTCGCGATCCCGACTTGGCCTTGCCTCGATGCTGATGGTGTGGGCTTTCGAGAGCCAGCAAGCTTGCATGACTCGATTCCGTATCCTCTGGTAGGCTTCCTAGTGTGCGGTACGTGATGGGCTGGACGACATAAGTACACAGCTGGCGACTGATTAACCTTGAATCCAAGACGTGGGCGAAACGACAAGGCAATGCATCTATGGTATAACGATTACATGTCTGCGGACACGGTGAATCGTCCAATCGAGTACAGGCTACGACTTGCCTACGATGTGTGGTAGGTGCAGTTCGCCTGAGATTCGGGAATGTGGTGCGACTTACTTTCACATCTTTTCTAATATCTAAGCGTGCTTACGTACCCACTTTTCCGCACTCTCATGCCCTTAATCTTCTTGACTCCCGCATACATTGCTTCGCTCTCTGAAAGACTGCTGACTCGACTACAACTCGCATCGACAAGCTCGGTTGTGTTAAAAAGGCCTGACACTGGAGCCGGAAAGGAGAGGTCCAACCAACAAGCCGCCACGCAACCAGAACCCATCCTACAATTGCGGCATCGCCATCATCTCGACGGGGCTGTCGATCTGTTATTGCGGCCGTCCTGTCATCGTGCGCAGTCCAGCGACATCCGTCTCCGACAACTGCACCACCAACTCGACCACAGGGTCGAGACCATTTGCGACCCAACCACTTCCCGAGCTTGCGCTCTGCATCCGAAACAACCATGGCAGGCATTTTCAGTGTGGTCAATGTCCGTTCTGGTGTGTCCAGCATTGCAGCAGATGGAACGATTGTGCAGTCCATCCCGCCCAGTCACCTGGTGCAAGCAAGGGACGGCGCGAGGCCTACTTCCCGGACGGGTCGAGCACCGAGACGGTCGGATGGGGCGTGCATCCTGACGATCACGTGTCTATCACTGTCATCAGGAGTGTGGCGGCTCTCATCGCCGGTGTTGAGCTCTATCCCACGCCGACGCAGAGCGAGCCGAAGTCGAGGAAGCAAAAGCAACGCACTCAGACGGAGTTGAGGCGTGTTCGCATAAAGGGCGTCTGGCTCGAGTTGCCGGACCCCAGCAGTCTAGTCGGCTTATCCAGCCTACGTCTCGCCAGCCACCTCAACCCACCGTGGTCGACGTCTCATCTGCCGCGCTTAGACCAACGTTTATCAGCCTTTGCAGACATCCGCCAAAGGCAGGAACCTGAAGCTGGTGGACCCGCTGTTTCGGACGCGCAGCCTGCTCGCCACTACAGCCGCAGATCTGGTCAACAAGTCCTTTGTCCAGACTGGTGGAGAGGGGCACGCCTACAACGTGTCCGAGGACGCTTCTGCTCACGATGATAAACGCCACTGCACTTCAATAACCCACGGCCTGCGTCCTAAAGTTCCACTAATATCCGTACGATCCACAGCGACCAAGCCCCTAACCGTAACACGCCTGAGATCAGCTACAACGACCCCAATGGACCTATCAAAAAATGCACCCAACCTCCTCATAGCCAAGACGTGCGTGGCGGCCGTCAAATCCTCTGAAAAGGTCCGAAGTTCGCGGTCAGGACGATAACGACGGGTCTCCCTCTTCCGTAGCCGCGCTACAATGACTCCTCCTGAATTTCTCGTTCGTACAGGTCCTGGAACGGCGCCAGCGCTCGCTGCAGCGCTGTATGCGCTTTCACGACGTTCTCAAGTTGGTGGACAGTACCCCTGAATTCGAGCAGCGTCTGATTTTAGGGACCAGAATTTGAATCAGTCGGCTCCATGCCTTACCCTCCTGTTACATAAGCAAGGCCCAAGCTTGCTACCTGTAATTGTAGCTGCCCTCTAGATAGTAACAATAATCAAGACATCACAACTATAACAATTTAGTAGCTAAGAACTAGCATCTACTAGTCTTCGTAGTACTAGTAGTAACTATACTACCTTCCGACTATTCTCTTTAGATCTACTACTATTAGATCTACTACTATTATACTCTAATTATACTAGACCTCCGAAGAATCTATCTAGCTACTAGCAGACCCTACCTTCTATATTAGAGTTAAAAGACTATAGCTAACTTAGTAATAAAGAGATAAGACAAGCTTAGTAGTTATACCTATTTAATAGAGTTACTTCGATAAGGAAGCTAGCGTTAAAGGAATAACTATAAAGGCTAGCTTAAGTATACCTACTACTAGGAAATCTCTCCTACCTACTAGAATAGCTTAGTAACGTTATAACGCGATAATAAGCGATACTTGACGTTAAAACCTCTCTAAATTGTATTACTCTAGTTATACTACCTTAACTATTATTAACGAACACTCCTATAGGGACGTAAGCTAGTACGAGCGTAGTTCTAACTAGTTCCTAACTAGGAGCTACTCTCTAATAATAGGAAGTCGCTCCTAGAGAATAGAAAGTCGCTCTTAGAGAATAGAAAACCGCTAGTTAGTAAAGACTAACTTCCTCCTTCTTAGCGTCGACCCTATTAATAGCTTGCACTCTCTCGACTATTAAACCTAAACTATCTTGTTAATTAGACGAATCCTAATAGCCTAAGAGAAAGGCGCTATAATGCTACAATATATCTTAATAACTAGAATTGTCTTATTAACTAGAGATAACTCGATCTAAATTATATTCTACTATAGCTTAATAATCGAGAGCCGACTAGGAGAGACTAACTTCTTTATCTACTACTTCTAACTAGATAGAGAGCTAGAGCTTATCGACGAGACCTTAACCTTTAATAATAGGGTAGGAGAAACTAACTTCTTCGTCTACTATCTCTACCTAGTTAAGAATATAAGGTTCGTTAATAGTAGCTTTATAACGCCCTAATATCTCTCGCTCCGATATAATAAGTATAGACTATAAAATACCTCGAAATAATAATATAGCGTTTAGTAAAGAGTAGATAGCTACGCTTTAGTAGATAATACGAAATATACTATAGGAGTATTTACTAAACCTAACTACGCTAGTAGCCCTAATATAGGAGTAGCTTCGTACGTAAGTTTAATAGCTCTTAGATAAGCGTAATAGAGCTACTAATCGTTATAATACTAATAATAATATAGCAAATATATATTTACTAGAATAGCGCGACGGCGAGGTAGGCTTCTTCTATCCTAACTTCGAGGTTCTAGTAGAGGCGGATACTAACGCTAGTATTACGTTAGTAGGAACTAATATAATTTTTTAGGATATAAATCTCTTTATCGATAAGCTAAAGGATACTATAATCTATCGAAGAGTCGATATAGTATAGGGACATATACTAGCCCTACTTCGAGAGTTAGCTTAGATATAGTATACTTTAGAGGTATTATAACTCTTTAAAACTAGGCTTCGATATATACTAATTAAAGAATAGTATTTAGCCTTAATAACTAATTTCTAATATTCTCTTTTAGAAGTATTAGCGAGCCTTACCTAGATAAAGTATATACTATAGGACGCTAGGAATCGCAAGCTTATTATATAATATGTCTACGCGCTTACGCGACATACTTATAATATAGGCTTCGATAACAAGCTATAATAGCTTACCTATGCCTATAATAGTATTATAGTAATATTACGCCTTAATATTCTAGCTCCTACGCGTAGAATATAACTAGCTAATTATATTTAATTATTAACCTAATATTATAATACCTAGGTAGATATAGTAGAATAGTAGCTAAGAGTAATAGAATAGAGCTATAAACGCCTATTATACTCTTAACGCTAGCTAGGTATACTCTATAAGAGAGGGAGTAGATAGTAGCTCTACTAGCCTATAACTACGAACCTATATAATTATTCTTATACTTATCTCTATTCTAACTATTACCTATAGCGCTAGCTATATTAATAAGGAGGAGCTCGACTATAATCCGACTAGAGTCGCCTAAATACTATATCTCTACTACTATCTATAAATTGTTTAGTAATTATAAGTAGTAATAAGTTATCCGCCTAGTAGTAGTAGAACTTAGGCGCCGCGCAATCTAGCAAGCCTAGATTTAATAATCGACTAGATATACGACTATTTACTAGCTATAGTTATTTTATCGATAATAGGCATATAACTTAAGATAATATAAATATATACTAGGTCGACTATAAGGCTAACTATTAGGACGAAGAACTAGTAGATAATAGAGACTAGGAAAGCTATACTATCGACTAAGATAATAGTCTATATAACGAAATAGTCTCTATTAACGCCTACTATCTTAAGTAAACCTCTAATAGTAACTTAATAGCTACTACTTCGTACGCTTATAATACTTATAAGTAGCGTTACTACTTATATAACGAATTCTATAGGTACCTACGTAAATCTAATTATATAGGCCCAAAAAACTAAAGGCTACTTAACCTAAGAAGCAAATAGTTCGATAATATATCTATAAAGGCAAACTATATTACGCTACTATTTAAGCTTTACTATTAGCGAAAGAAGTACGCGAGGATATCTATATCGATAGTAGTAGCCCTATTACTCTTATTAGTAAGACATTCCTTAATAAATAGTAATACCCTAAACAAATAAAAGAAAGTAGACTAAAGGTACAAGAAGTAGGCTAGAAGATAATTAAGGTACTAGGTAGAATACGCGTAGTTATATATTTACCTTGTTCTAATAGATTGTCGACTCTAGTTAAAGTAGAATATATAGTCTATATTCTACTATACTTATAACTAAATATCTTACTAGGTACAGATATACTTAATAAAGGTATAATTATCGACTTTAAGTACTAACGCTTAGTTATAGAAGATAGTATTATACTAATATAATTAGTTAAAGTTAATAACATCGAGACAATAACTAATATAGTCGTATACTATAAGCGTATATTAGTACTACTATATGCTATAGTACTAGTACTAATTAAAACCTTAAAGCGATTATAAGGAGTAAGTATCTTATACTTTGCTCTAGGAAGACTAGGCCTACTAGACTAGATGTTCGACCTAAAAGACGCGCTAGTATATATATATAATAATAGTTTATTGCTCTTAGAACTTTAAGAACATCTATAACTAGGTATAGTATAGCTATTAGACTAGGAAGGTATAGAACGCGTTTATAACGCTAATTAGTTACTAGCGCGAGAGTCTGTCGACAATATAGTACCTTATTATACCGCCGAGATTAATAAGAGAGATAAGAGCCTAACTAGTAGGAGCAAGTTTAGTATAACTATTTATAGAGAACCTAATATACGAATATAGATCGAGTCTATAGTAGGAGACTTTAAGTAATTATTTACTAATAATAGTAAGATTACTAATATACTAGAAGAAGACTAGATAACTATTCTGTTAGTTAATAATTAGCAAGTAGTTAACGCTAAGCTTACGTATAAGGTATATCTAATAGGGCCTAAAGATAGAGAGTTTATTAATAGTACCTATAAGAAGCTATATATGTAGTAATAGATATACTATAGCTTAAAACTAACTCCTTTTAGATTTCTAGTCTTCGTAGTATAGCGTATAGTTAATAGTAAACGAAAGGGGAGAGTAGTAGTTAATATTAGAGGTCTAAATAAGGTTACGCTTACTAATTATAATAAGGCCTTATACGTATATAGAGACTATACAAACAAGGTAGAGGTTATAGCAGAGATAATAGACCCCTATCTATATAGATTAGTAATCTTAGAGAAGGAAGAGATCTCTCCTCTCGAGAGGAACCCTCTCTTATAGAAGAATCTCCTCTCTCTTCGA
>JAHESH010000271.1:0-27537 GCA_020826765.1 Teratosphaeria viscida
CCGCAACCTAGGATAAGCTTATAGATCTTACTTCTAGATTAGAGAAGAATATTCTAAAGAAGAAGATAGCTAAGAAGCCTATAGAGAAGAAGCCTACGCTAAAGGCTTCCTTAGTAAAGAGTAAGGACAAGTCGAAGGATTATACTACTAACGGCCCGTCTAAGAAGCCTAAACGCGACATAAGCAAAGTAAGTTACTACGGGTATAGTAAGAAGGGCTACCTCCGGCCTAATTATCCTAAGGCTAAGAATAATTTAGGCGGCAATCCTAATAAGACTCCTATTATTCTAAAAAAATCCTAAACCTAACTATAAGCAGATTAGTAGTAGTTAGGTAAAAACACTCGAAGACTAATAATACTATCTAGCTACTCGAGAGTAAAGAAGTTATTCGTAACTAGTATATTTTATATACTCTAAGCGGCTTACCTACCGACAATTTAGAGGTAAGAGTTACGTTTAATACCTATAGACAAGTTACGCTATTAGACTAGCGTATTATAGTTAAGTACGACCTTTCTAAGGTTATAGCCTAGATTCTAGATATTAGCTAGCTAAGCTCCTAAAGCTAGAAGTACTATAGTATATATAAGTTGTAGCTTATAATAACTAATTATATAGGGTAAGCTCGTTAGAAGACTATCCTTATATATAGTATAGATATAGCTAATTAGGAAGTCCTATTAGGCTATTATACCCTTAAGTATTATACGATCGATATTTTAAATAGCTAGGATACTTAGAAATAGGAGTATATTAAGGAAGACATAGACTTTATTTCTACTAAAGCCTTAGCGCGTATACTAAAGAGGGACGAGAAGTAGCTAGTACGGTACGTTAGCTAGATTCGAGTCGAGCGTACTACTAATAGCCTATTAAAGGTATATATTACTAAAGCTACTATTAATCTAAGGATCCTAGATGCGCTATATACCTACTAGGACCTATTCGATAATAAAGCTACTAGTATACTCCCCTCTTACTAAGTAACTAACTATGCTATTAATTTAGTAGATAGGAAGGAACCTCCTTACGGACCGCTATATCTATTATTAGCCTATAAGTAGAAAGTCCTTTAAGAATATCTTAAGAAGGAACTTATAGCTAGGTAGATTAAACATAGTATTAGCTCTACTAGCGCGCCTCTCTTATTTGTTCTAAAGGCAGATAGTAACCTACGCTTATACGTAGACTACTAAGCCTTAAATAACGTTACTATTAAGAATAGATGTCTACTCCCTCTTATTAAAAAAACCCTAGACTAACTTATTAGCGTAAAGTACTTTACTTTACTAGACCTAAAGGATACTTACTATCGTATCTAGATCCGCGAAGGTAATAAGTAGAAGACTATATTCTATACGTAGTATAGGTACTATTAATATTATATTATACTCTTTAGCTTAACTAATACCCTAGCAACCTTCTAAGCGTATATTAACTATACTCTTTTAGGTCTCCTAGATAATATCTACGTTATATATTTAGATAACATTCTTATCTATACGTACTCTAATAGTCTAAAAGAGTACTAGTCTATAGTAAGAAAGGTACTAGACTACCTTAGGAAGGCGAGCCTATACTATAATCTAAAGAAGTATAAGTTCGCTACTAACTTAGTAAAGTTCCTAGGCTTTATTATTAAGAGAGATAGAGTAGTAGCTAATCTAGATAAGGTAGCGACAATCTAAGACTAGCCGCGCCTAATAACAATTAAGGAGCTCTAAGGATTCCTTAGCTTCGCAAACTTCTACTAATAGTTCGTCGAAGGTTATACGAAGAAAATAGCTACTATAACCGACTTATTAAAGGGCAACTAAGACTTTAACTAGACTAAAGCGGCCTAGGAGTTATTTAAGAAGGTAAAGAAGCATTTTAAAGAATTACTACTTCTTTGTTATTTTAATCCGACTAAGAGGATTAAGCTAGAGATAGATTTATTAGACTTTAGTGTCTCGGAGATCTTATCGTAACTATTTAAAGATAGTAAGTAGCATCCTATCGCCTTTACGTCTAGAAAGATATAGGACTATAAGCGGAACTAGAAGATATACGACTAGGAGCTACTAGCGATTATCTACTACTTTAAGACTTAGTAATAGTACTTCGCTAGCGTACTAGTACTAGTCGAGGTATATATAGACTATAACAACCTAAAGACTATCTAGACAATCTAGCGCCTTAATCTGCGATAAGCTAGATAGGTAGTATATCTAGGACAATTCGATTTTAAAATCTACTACTAGTCGGGTATCTCTAACTCCGCTAATAGTCCTTCGCGGAGGCTAGATTATTAGATAGAGAATAATACTATTAACATATTGCTCCTAACTCTCTAGCGAAAGCTTAGGCTAGTAAGTAATAGTATCGAGGTAATAGTTAATATAACGTAAGTTAAGGAAGGTAGCTTAGGAACTATAACTAAAGAGATTTTAGATACTAGCGAAGAACTACTAATAGTACCGAATATACGTAACGTGTCCCTTTTAGACGCTAGTACTAGCACTTATCTATACTATATACTACGCTCTCGAGTACGTATTTTGCTTATAAGCGAAACTAGTTCGAGTAATACTAACGCTAAGTTTATATAGGTAATTATAATATTATAGGAGAAGGATCTATTTATAGCCTAGATCCGAACTAGACCTAGTCGTAGGTAAGTTACCCTTAGGCACGCTAATCTATAGCGTTTTAATAAGAATAATCTATTATAGTTTTATAGAAGGCTCTTCGTTCCTAACGAACCTATAATATAGAACGAGATCCTAGTAACATTCTATAACTCTATACTCGCAGGCTATTTTAGAGCTAATAAGACATTGTAGCTAATTAAGAGAACGCTATACTAGCCTAAATTAGAGTCTAACGTAAAGAGCTATATCAAATCCTATATAGTATACTAGAGATCGAAACTAGGGCGGCATCTACTATATAGCGAGCTTACGCCGTTACTAATTCCTAAAGATATTTAGGAGGAGATTAGTTTAGACTTTATAACTAGTCTGCCTCTAGTAAAGTCTAAAGGTACTATATACGATACGATACTAGTAATTATAGATAGGATGTCTAAGATAGTAATATATATTGCCGTATAGAGTATTTAGGATATAGAATAGTTTACTAATATGTTTATTAAGAACATTATAACGAAGTTTAGCTTTCTAAAAGGAATTGTTAGTAACTATAGCTTGCTATTTACTTCTAAGCTCTAGACCGAGATCTGCTTCTATTATTAGATAGAGCGTAGGCTTAGTACTATATACTACCCTTAGATAGATAGCTAGATAGAGCGTTAAAATCAGACTCTAGAAACATTCTTATAATGCTTTACGAACAATAACTAGGACAATTAGCTTTAGTTATTACTATTCGCGGAGTTTGCGTATAATAATACGCCTTATTCTAGTACTAGTATAAGCCCGTTTAAATTAGTACTTAGTAAGTATCTAAGATAGGCTATATACAAGGACATATATTATAAGGAGGAGGCGCCGGCTATATCTATAAGGGCGGAGATAATACGTAAGTCTTAAGAACTTATAGTAGAGCACCTCTATAAAGCCTAAGAGTAGTAGCGTAAGTAGTATAATAAAAAGTATCTTCTATTAACGTTTCGGCTAGGAGATCTTATTCTCCTTAGCTCTAAGAACCTAAAGCTATTATAGCTAAGCTAGAAGATATCTACTAAGTTTATTAGTCTGTTTATAGTTAAGGAACCTATAGGGCGACAAGCCTACTACCTTCGTCTTCTAGTCTCGTACCGAATCTACGACGTATTCTATATATTACTCCTTAAACCCTTTAAGAAGCGTAATAGCGAACCTTTAACAAATGTCGCCGAACCTAAGATTATACCTAATAGTAAAGAGCTATAGGAGGTCGAGAAAATCTTAGATAAGCGCGTAAGGAAGGGTAAGAGAGAATACCTATTACGATAGAAGAATTACGACGAGTAGAATAATATATAGTAAAGCGCGAAGGACTTCGAGGAGATAGACAAGCTTTTAAAGGAATAGTAGGAATCCTTGTCAAACTATAGGCGGATAAGGACAAGAAAGAGTAGTAAGTAATATTAAAATAACGCTTTTTATTTCTCCTCTATCTTAACTTTAAAAGAAAACCTAATACTATACTAATATATAGAGGTAGGCGTATTAGTCTACTACTAGTAAGGTAAGCTACTAACTATAGGCGGACTATTATTACCTTAACGCCTTATATACCTCGCTCTTAATAATCTGTCCTTAGATACTAAAACTAAAGTACTGCGCCGCTAATATAGTAGTAGTAGTATCTATTACTATAATAGTAGCGAAGGCTATAGTAGTTTATAGCGTACTAGGAACCTATACTAGACTAGGAGTAGTAGTATTAGCTAGCATAGCTGTCTATAGGTCTATAGTTATAGTAGTTACTATAGGCGGACTAGAGGAGGTTTAGGGCGAGGAGGCTAGGTTAGTTATAGTAGGAGTCGCGTTAGGAGAGCGCTTATAGTACTTACGGAGGTAGCGGGTACTAATAGGAGTTATTAATACGTTAGTAGTCTAACCTCTAGGGATCTTAACCTCTTCTAACCTATAGGCTAATATAGGCTATACGTCGAACATACCTACTATCTTAGATAAAGGTAAGACGTTACTCTATACTAGGTTAAGGATTATTACGGCATACCTCTTATCCTTCTTAGATAACTTGCGTAAAGAGTTACGTATAAAGTTATTATTACTAGTAGGAACGGCAGACTACTTATTACTAGATATCTTAATAATAGCCTTCTTAGTAGAGGCGCGTAACTTCCTTAGTAGTATATTATCGCCGCCTACTATCTATATTAAGATCCTCTTAGCCTTACTACTAGATAGGTTACAGACCTAGTCTAGAGTATAGCCCTCCCTAAATAGCGTCTTAGCTTAGCTAGACTACTAATAGATATAATAGCTAGAGTAGAGAGTATAGTCGAGTAAGAGGCTACGCTCCTAGTATCCGCGTCTCTTAGATAGTATATTATTAATACGTACGGTCTTCTTAGTCTTATTAGCGCTAGCGACCTTAGTCGGCTTATAGGTAGCTACCCTAAAGCGGTCGATAAAGTTAATACGCTTCGCCTCTATATTAGAATTAGTAGAGTTATTACTATTATATATACGCGGCTCCTTATTAGTATTAAGTATAATAGGGCTATGCTTTCGGCCGCTACTAGAGTAATAGTATAGATAGTAATAGGAGCTACTCGAGATCCTTATATAGGATAAAGGACTAGAAGGAGTATTAGCTACTAAGAGAGTACGTCTATAGGAAGTAGTAGATTAGATGTCGCCTATATCCTATAACGGACTATTAGCGAAAGAAGTATATATTATACTATAGGCAGTCTACTTATAGCTATATCGCCTATTATCTATAACGTTCTAGAAGTTGTCTCTACGTTAGTACTACGCTTATAGCGCCTCTCCTTATTCTTAATATAATAGAACTCTTTATTAGTACGTAGGCGGCAATCTAGGCGTAGGTAGTATTCTCTCTTATACTTAATATCCTACTTGTAAATAGCTATTACCTAGTTAAGGGTTAGCTACGCCTAACGAAGTTTAATAGCGGCTACTAGTATAACTTCGTTATTATAGACTATATCTATATTGCTAATATCTACGCTACGCTACTTATAGAGCTCGACATATAAGATACGCATATTATAGACCTTATTAAGACGGCCTTAAAGTAGAGAGAAGATCTATAACTATTAGTTACTACCTACGGACTATAAGTAGTTAGGACTACGAGCGGATAACTTACGATCTTATAAAAGCCTTTCTTACTCTTAGTATAGTAACTATAGGCATAGTTATCTAGCTTCTTATATAAACGGCTAATAGCGACGCTTTTAGCGCATATTATATAAAAGATGTACTAGATAGAGGCATTATTACGTAGAGCTTTAGTATAGAACTAGTATGTCTTATTAGCGCTAATATTAGATATACGCGTACTAATAACAGCGGTACTACTACTATAGAAGCCTAGTATTATAAATAGACTATAGGAGGTTATATAGATAAAGAAGTTAGTCGCGGACTATATATAGTTATAGGACTTTAATAAAGAGAAGCGTAGAAGAGATTATTAAGTAGGAGAATAGTTAGTAATTAACTAAAGAGAAGAATTTGATATTAACGCTAGCAATTCGGCGCTAAAAGCGTTACTATAATAACGCGTGCCTGCCTATTTAGGCTAGTTACTACGACAGACTTCTACAAAGTTCTATTCTATATTTATACTAGTATATAGAGCGAGATACGCGATATAAGTTACGATACCTTACTATTAGGACGTCGGCTTAGGAAGGAGGCGACTATAAGACTTAGGCTAAGAGGGGTCCTTTAGGTCTACACTATAGGCGGTCTATAAGGAGTTAATATATATATATACTACCTACGGTCCGCTAGTAGTTCGGCTAAAGGAAGGATCTCGCTATACTAGAGGCGGTCCGTTAGTAGCCCTAAGAGGTAGTTCTCTACCTCTTATCTCTAATAGACTATAGGTAGTTAAGAAGGAATTAGATTCTCTATCGGACCTACTTCTAGTTAGACGAGAGTCGAAGAGGGGGGAGATTCTTCTATAAGAGAGGGTTCTTCTCGAGAGGAGAGATCTCTTCCTTCTCTAAGATTACTAATCTATATAGATAGGAGTCTATTATCTCCGCTACAACCTCTACCTTATTTGTATAGTCCCTATATACGTATAAGGCCTTATTATAATACTAACTAGTATAATACCTATTATAGTAGATCTTATAATAGCTAGTACTACCTAGACTATAAACTAGGTCTAGTATACTATAAAGTTAGGAGGCTAGTACGTTAGTCTATATACTCTTTATTACTCTAACCCTAGAAATCCCTATCTTAAGGGTTCTTATACAAACTACTTTAGAAAGAACTAAAAGAAGTATTACTTACTCTATACTAGATTAGTAGATAGGAATCTCTTAGATTAGAGTAGTACTACGAGTTAGAGTAGTCTATTAGACCTAGCTTAGAGTAGTCTATTAGCCTAAGCTTAGGTAGGTAGCTATAACCTCTACTCTCGCCTCCTTACTTCCTAGCCTATTAATCTGACTCTCTAAGCTCTAACTCGTTAGAGCCTAGGTTAGAGTCCTAATATAGGCCTATAGCGTTAGAAGAATAAGGATTATTATTAGAGAGATCTAGATTGTTACTAGATAGCCCTAGATAAGTACTAGAAGGGCGAGTACTATAGGTTGCTTACTCGACTAATAGATTGTCGTAATAAGGCCTTCTCTAAGCCTTATACTAATTAGGAAGCTAGAGACCTCTTTACTATATAGTTTAATAAGACCTTATAGCTAGATAGGGGCATTTTAGTCGGAACTAAGCTAATACAATTTACCTAGAGTAATCTTATCTACTATAGGATCTTAGTCTATCTCTAAGAGGCTAAATTCGCCTAGTATAAATAGAGTATTCTTAGGAGGCCCTTAACTCTCCTAGATTAAGTAACTAACTATAAGTTAACTTAGATAGGCGAGAAAATTAAGGCTCTAACCTATTAGTACCTTACTAATTAGGCCTTCTCCTCCTAGCTCTACTAGCGTACCTCGATCTTACCTATAATTAAGGAGGAGTCCCTATTAAGTAAGAGGTCTGTTACTCTACTTAGGTAAGCTCTAGTCCCTATTCCTACTATAGCTCTTTAGGGTATAAACTTTAGTTAGAGATATTAGGGCTCTAATAGTCCTAGTTAGAGGCGTTAGAGTACTAGGATTCTTAGTTAGAGGTATTAGTTACTTAGAGAGGTCTAGGAGGAAAGATAGGAGTATAAGATCCTAAGGACTCTTTCTCCTCTAACTTGTTATTAACCTTCTAGGCTAGATATCTATATAACTAGTATAAGTCTAATTCTCTTAGGTAGGAGTCTAAGAGATTAGCCTATTAGAAGTATATAGAGCGGTATTTATTTGTCCCTAACTCTAGACGACTATAATATTCTACTTCCTACTAAGCGCTTACCTTTTAAATATTAGCTATCTTCTAATATTAGCCTAGGCGCTTCTAGGACTAAGCGGCACTTAGTTATTATTTGTTATATAAGACTTAGGCGAAGAGGGTCCTTTAGGTCTATACTATAGGTAGTCTATAAGGAGTTAATATATATATATACTACCTTATAGTCCGCCGGCGGTTTAGCTAAAGGAAGGATCTTACTATACTAGAGGCGGTCCGCTAGTAGCTCTAAGAGGTAGTTCCCTACCCCTTACTTCCTATAGACTATAGGTAGTTAAGAAGGAATTAGATTCTCTATTAGACCTACTTCTAGCTAGACGAGAGTCGAAGAGAAGGGAGATTCTTCTATAAGAGAGGGTTCCTTTTAAGAAGAGAGATCTCTTCCTTCTCGAAGATTACTAATCTATATAGATAGGAGTCTATTATCTCTGCTATAACTCTACCTTATTTATATAGTCCCTATATACGTATAAGGCCTTATTATAGAGTAATCTTTATACCTATTCTAGGGTAGTAGCTCTAATAGCCTCTCTTACTTAATCTTAGCCTTCGCCTATAGGTCTAGAAGGATAAGGTCCTACTAGTCTATTAAGGTAGAGGGGGATTATCGAAGAGATCGAAGGAGAGGATAAGTAGGTATATAACTAACTACTTAGTTAGTAAAGTTAGCCTAAAGAAGGTAATAAGCGATAAGAAGGCAGAGAGGAGCTAGGAGGCTTTAATCGAGGAGATAATAAGGAATTAGTCTGCGGATAGGTTTATATACTCTAGGATTATAGGTAGGAACTCTAGCTCTAAGCTAATATTACTTACCTATAGGCTAAGTTATAGGACTACTATAGCTAGAAGTAATCCGCCGATAGACTACTAATAGGTAGATACTTCTTAGCGAAGCGGACTATTAAGGAGCTACCTAATTATAGAGAGAAGAATGTTAAGTAGTTAGAAGACTTTATTCTTAATTATAAGATCGCTTTCCTTTAAGCTCTATACCTCTATAAGGAAGGTTTCTAGTAGATAACCTAGGCTATATAGTATCTTTTAGATATACTAAAGGACTATTAGAAGGTATAGTAGAAGTCGAAGAGCAAAGTAGAATATTAAGCTATTACCTAGAAGTACTTTAAGAACTTTATAGCCTAACTCTTAGATAGCCTAGAGGATCGACTCCTTTAAGCCTATATTAAGTACGTAGATTATAGGCAGAAGTCGGACTAGATAGCCTAAGCCTTCCTTACGTATATAGAGGAGCTTAAGAACTAGATAGATCCTTAGTATACTAAGAAGTAGCTCCTATACTATTACTTTACTCGACTTATAGATAAGCTACAAAAAGCTATTATTAACTATAATATTACTCCTATAACCTAGAATAAGCTTATAGATCTTACTTCTAGATTAGAGAAGAATATTCTAAGGAAAAAGATAGCTAAGAAGCCTATAGAGAAGAAGCCTACGCTAAAGGCTTCTTCTATAAAGGGTAAGGATAAGTCGAAGGATTATACTACTAATAGTCTGTCTAAGAAGCCTAAACGTAATATAAGCAAAGTAAGTTACTATAGGTATAGCGAGAAGGGCTACTTCTAGCCTAACTACTCTAAGATTAAGAACGATTTAGGTAGTAATCCTAATAAGACTCCTATTATTCTAAAAAAATCTTAAGCCTAACTATAGGCAGATTAGTAGTAGTTAGGCAAAAATACTCGAATACTAATAATACTATCTAGCTACTTAAGAGTAAAGAAGTTATCTACGACTAGTATATTCTATATACTCTAAGCGGCTTACCTACTAATAATTTAGAGGTAAGGGTTATATTTAATACCTATAGACAAGTTACGCTATTAGACTAGTATGTTGTAGTTAAGTACGACCTTCCTAAGGTCGTAGCCTAGATTCTAGATATTAGCTAGCTAAGCTCCTAAAGCTAGAAGTACTATAGTATATATAAGTTATAGCTTATAATAACTAATTATATAGGGTAAGCTCGTTAGAAGACTATCTTTATATATAGTACAGACATAGCTAATTAGGAAGTCCTATTAGGCTATTATATCCTTAAGTATTATATAATCGATATTTTAAATAGCTAGGATACTTAGAAATAGGGGTATATTAAAGAAGATATAGACTTTATTTCTACTAAAGCTTTAGCGTATATACTAAAGAGAGATAAGAAGTAGCTAGTATAGTATGTTAGCTAGATTCGAGTCGAGTATACTACTAATAATCCGTTAAAGGTATACGTTACTAAAGCTACTATTAATCTAAGGATTCTAGATACGCTATATACCTACTAGGACCTATTTAATAATAAAGCTACTAGTATACTTCTCTCTTACTAAGTAACTAACTATACTATTAATTTAGTAGATAGGAAGGAACCTCCTTATAGACCGCTATATCTACTATTAGCCTATAAGTAGGAAGTCCTTCGAGAATATCTCGAGAAGGAACTTATAGCTAGGTAGATTAAATATAATATTAGCCCTACTAGCATATCTCTCTTATTTGTTCTAAAGGTAGATAGTAACTTACGCTTATACGTAGACTACCGAGCTTTAAATAATATTACTATTAAGGATAGATATCTACTCTCTCTTATTAAAGAAACCCTAGACTAACTTATTAGCGTAAAGTACTTTACCTTACTAGACCTAAAGGATACCTACTACTATATCTAGATCTGCGAAGGTAATAAGTAGAAGACTACATTCTATATATAGTATAAGTATTATTAATATTATATTATACCCTTTAGCTTAACTAATACTCTTATAACCCTCTAAGCGTATATTAACTATACTCTTTTAGGTCTCCTAGATAATATCTATATTATATATTTAGATAATATTCTTATCTATACGTACTCTAATAGTCTAAAGGAGTATTAGGCTATAGTAAAGAAAGTACTAGACCGCTTCTAGAAGGCGAGCCTATACTATAATTTAAAGACGTATAAGTTCGCTACTAATTTAGTAAAGTTCCTAGGCTTTATTATTAAGAGAGATAGAGTAGTAGCTAATCTAGATAAGATAGTAATAATCCGAGACTAGCCTCGCCTAATAATAATTAAGGAGCTCTAAGGATTCCTTAGCTTTACAAACTTCTACTAATAGTTTGTCGAAGGTTATACGAAGAAGATAGCTACTATAACCGATTTGTTAAAGGGCAACTAAGCCTTTAACTAGACTAAAGCGGCCTAGGAGTTATTTAAGAAGGTAAAGAAGTATTTTAAAGAATTACTACTTCTTCGTTATTTTAATCTAACTAAAAGGATTAAGCTAGAGACAGATTTATTAGACTTTAGTATCTTAGGAATCTTATCGTAATTATTTAAAGATAGTAAGTAGCATCCTATTACCTTTACGTCTAGAAAGATATAGGACTATAAGTAGAACTAGGAGACATATAACTAGGAGCTACTAGCGATTGTCTATTACTTTAAGACTTAGCGATAGTATTTTACTAGTATACTAGTACTAGTCGAGGTATATATAGACTATAACAACCTAAAGACTATCTAGATAATCTAGCGCCTTAATCCGTAATAAGCTAGATAGATAGTATATCTAGGACAATTCGATTTCGAAATCTACTACTAGTCGGGTGTTTCTAACTCTACTAATAGTCCTTTATAAAGGCTAGATTATTAGATAGAGAATAATACTATTAACACATTACTCTTAACTCTCTAGTAAAAGCTTAGGCTAGTAAGCGATACTATCGAGGTAATAGTTAGTATAACGTAAGTTAAGGAAAGTAGCTTAGGAACTATAACTAAAGAGATTTTAGATACTAGTAAAGAACTACTAATAGTACCGAATATATATAACGCGTCTCTCCTAGACGCTAGTACTAGTACTTATCTATACTACGTACTACGCTCTTAAGCATATATTTTGCTTATAAGCAAAACTAGTTTAGGCGATACTAACGCTAAGTTTATATAGGTAATTATAATATTATAGGAGAAGGATCTATCTACGGCCTAGATCTAAACTAGACCTAGTTATAGGTAAGTTACTCTTAGGCGCGCTAATCTATAGCGTAAGAATAAGAATAACCTATTATAGTTTTATAGAAGGCTCTTTGTTTCTAATAAACCTATAATATAGAACGAGATCCTAGTAATATTCTATAACTCTATACTTGTAGGCTATTTTAGAGCTAATAAGACATTATAGCTAATTAAGAGAACGCTATACTAGCCCGAATTAGAGTCTAACGTAAAGAGCTATATTAAATCCTATATAGTATACTAGAGATCGAAACTAGGCTAGTATCTACTATATAGTAAGCTTACGCTATTACTAATTCCTAAAAATATTTAGGAGGAGATTAGTTTAGACTTTATAACTAGTCTACCTCTAGTAAAGTCTATAGGAACTATATACGATATAATACTAGTAATTATAGATAGGATATCTAAGATAGTAATATATATTACTATATAGAGTACTTAGAATACAAAATAGTTTGCTAATATATTTCTTAAGAATATCGCGACGAAGTTTAGCTTTCTAAAAGGAATTATTAGCGACTATAGCTTGCTATTTATTTCTAAGCTCTAGACTAAGATCTGCTTCTATTATTAGATAGAGCGTAGGCTTAGTACTATATACTACCCTTAGATAGATAGCTAGATAGAGCGTTAAAATCAGATTCTAGAAATATTCTTATAATACTTTATAAATAATAACTAGGACAATTAGCTTTAGTTATTACTATTCGTAGAGTTTACGTATAATAATACGCCTTACTCTAGTACTAGTACGAGCCTATTTAAATTAGTACTTAGTAAGTATCTAAGGTAGGCTATATATAAGGATATATATTATAAGGGAGAGGCGCTAGCTATATCTTCGAAGATAGAGATAATACGTAAGTCTCGAGAACTTATAGTAGAGTACCTCTATAAAGCCTAAGAGTAGTAGTATAAGTAGTATAATAAGAAGTATCTTTTATTAACGTTTTAGCTAAGAGATCTTATTCTCCTTAGCTCTAAGAACCTAAAGCTATTATAGCTAAGCTAGAAGAAATCTACTAAGTTTATTAGTCTATTTATAGTTAAGGAACCTATAGGGTAATAAGCCTACTACCTTCGCCTTCTAGTCTTATACTACATCTATAACGTATTCTATATATTACTCCTTAAACCCTTTAAGAAGCGCGATAGCGAACCTTTAATAAATATCGCCGAACCTAAGATTATACCTAATAGCGAAGAGCTATAGGAGGTCGAGAAAATCTTAGATAAGCGCGTAAGGAAGGATAAGAGAGAATACCTATTATAATAGAAGAATTATAATAAGCAGAATAATATATAGTAAAGCGCGGAAGACTTCGAGGAGATAGATAAGCTTTTAAAGGAATAGTAGGAGTCCTCGTCGAACTATAGGTAGATAGGGATAAGAAAGGATAGTAAGTAATATTAAAATAACGCTTTTTATTCTCCTTTATTAATCCTAAAAAACCTAATACTATACTAATATAATAAGGTAGGTATACTAGTCTACTACTAGTAAAATAAGTTACTAACTATAGGCAGATTACTACTATCTTAATATCTTATATACCTATGCTCTTAATACTCTCTACCCTTATATACCGAAGCTTAAGTACTACGCTACTAATATAGTAGTAGTAGTAGTAGTATCTATAGCCGAAGTAATAGTAAAGGCTATAGTAGTATATAGCGTACTAGGAACCTACGCTAGACTAGGGATAGTATTATTAGCTAGCGTAGCTATCTATAGGTCTATAGTTATAGTAGTTACTATAGGCGGGCTAGAAGAGGTCTCGGGCGGGGCTAGGTTAGTTATAGTAGGAGCTACGTTAGGAGAGTACTTATAGTACTTATAGAGGCGATAGGTACTAATAGGAGTTATTAATATATTAGTAGTCTAACCTTTAGTAATCTAAACATCTTCTAACCTACTAGCTAATATAGGTTATATATCGAATATATCTATGTTCTTAGATAAAGATAAGACATTACTCTATACTAGGTCGAGGATTATAATAGTATATCTCTTATTCTTTATAGATAACTTATATAGAGAGTTACGTATAAAGTTATTATTGCTAGAGGGGATAGTAGACTACTTATCGCTAGATATCTTAATAATAGCCTTCTTAGTAGAGGCGCGAGACTTCCTTAGTAGTATATTATTACTACCTACTAGCTATATTAAGATCTTCTTAGCCTTACTACTAGATAGGTTACGGACCTAGTCTAGAGTATAGCTCTCCTTAAATAGTATCTAGGCTTAGCTAGACTACTAATAGATACAATAAGTAGAGTAAGGAGTATAGTCTAATAAGAAGCTACGCTCCTAGCGCCTATAGCTCTTAGATAGTATATTATTAATATATACGACCTTCTTAGTCTTACTAGCGCTAGTAACTTTAGTTAGCTTATAGGTAGCTACCCTAAAGTAGTTAATAAGGTTAATACGCTCTATCTCTATATTAGAATTAGTAGAGTTATTACTATTATATATACGTAGCTTATTATTAGTATTAAGTATAATAGAGTTATACTTTTGGCCGCTACTAGAGTTATAGTATAGGCGATAATAGGAACTACTAGAAATCCTTATATAGGAAAGGCGACTAGAAAGAGTATTAGCTACTAGTAGGGCGCGTCTATAGAGAGTAGTAGATTAGATATCGCCTATATCCTATAATAGACTATTAGCGAAAGAAATATATATTATACTATAGGTAGTCTACTTATAGCTATATCCTCTATTATCTATATTATAATAGAAGTTAGCTTAACGTCTATACTCTACTTATAGCGTCTCTCCTTATTCTTAATATAGCGGTACTCCTTATTAGTATATAGGTAGCGATCTAGATATAGGTAGTACTTACCCTTACGCCTAATATCCTACTTATAAGTAGCTATTACCTAGTTAAGGGTTAACTACGCGTAGTAGAGCTTAATAGTAGCTACTAATATAATTCTATTATTATAGACTATATCTATATTACTAATATTAATACTACGCTACTTATAGAGCTCGATGTATATAATATATATATTATAGACCTTATTAAGACAGCCTTATAGAGGAGAGAAGATCTAGAATAATTAGCTACTATCTATAGACTATAGGTAGTTAAAACTATAAGTAGATAACTTATAATCCTATAAAAGCCTATCTTACCCTTAGTATAGTAACTATAGGTATAGTTATCTAGCTTCTCGTATAAGTAGCTAATAGTAACGCTTTTAGTATAGGTTATATAGAAGATATATAGGACTAGGATATCGTTATATAGAGCTATAGTATAGAATTAGTATATCTTATTAGTACTAATATCCGTCGTATATATACTAATAATAGTAGTACTACTATTATAGAAGCCTAGTATTATAGGCGGACTATAGGGAGTTATATAGATAAAGAAGTTAGTTATAGACTAAATATAGTTATAGGACTTTAATAAAGAAGAGCGTAGAGGAGATTATTAAGTAGGAGAATAGTTAGTAATTAACTAAAGAGAAGAATTTAATATTAACGCTAGTAATTCGGTACTAAAGCGTTACTATAATAACGCGTACCTATCTATTTAGGCTAGTTACTATAACAGATCTTCTATTAAGTTCTATTCTATATTTATACTAGTATATAGAGCAAGATACGTAATATAAGTTATAATATCTTACTATTAGGATATTAGCTTAGAAAGGGGGCGCCTATAAGACTTAGGCTAAGAGAGTCCTTTAGGTCTATATTATAGGTAGTCTATAAGGAGTTAATATATATATATACTACCTTATAGTCTACTAGTAGTTTAGCTAAAGGAAGGATCTTACTATATTAGAAGTAGTCTACTAGTAGCTCTAAGAGATAGTTTCCTACCTCTTACCTTCTACGGACTATAGGTAGTTAAGAAGGAATTAGATTCTCTATCGGACCTACTTCTAGCTAGATAGGAGTAGAAGAGAAGGGAGATTCTTCTATAAGAGAGAGTTTCTCTTAAGAGGAGAGATCTCTTCCTTCTCTAAGATTACTAATCTATATAGATAGGGGTCTATTATCTCCGCTATAACCCTACTTTATTTATATAGTCCCTATATACGTATAAGGCCTTATTATATGTTAGAGTCTATTTCCTACTTGTCCTAGCCCTTATATTATTATACTAAGACTTCCTAAGAACCTACTCTATAGTATTCCTAAGGTAGGTCGAGTAAGGGCCTAATAGGAGTTCTATAATTAGTAATAGTTTTACTAGGAGATTACTAAGACGCCTAATAAGAGGATTAGTAGCGAGGTCTCTAAGTAGCCTAACGTAGGTCTATTCTAGGCTAGTTGTTAGGGTAGTTAGAGTAGTAGTTAGAGTACTTATCGTAGTAGTTAGAATAGTAGCTAGAGTACTTATTATAGGTCTAAGGCTAGTCGCTAGTAGTATAGGCATTCTAATAAGGAATTAGGAGTTCCTAGTAATAAACGAGAATACCTAAGGTAGTAGGTTAGTCTAGTAGTATATTATAGTACAACTCTATAGTAGTAGCTATAATTATAGAAATAGAAAGAGAATTAAAGTAAAAGGATTACTTCCTTAGCTAAAGCTACTCTACTATCTTCTTAAATTAGGGCCCTAGTTTTAGTTTTATTAGGCTATTAGCAATTATGTTAGAGGTCTTAATATAGGTAATAGAGATAATACCCTTCTTATAGAGGTCTCTCTAATAATAGTAGGCTATATCGATATACTTTAACCTCTTACTTACGTATATATCCTTTGTAAGGGTAATTACTACTTAGTTATCTTCTTATAGCTATACTATTAGTAATCCTATAGCGAACTTTATCTCCTCCTTAATATATAGGCTCTAACTAATATATCTTTATATCTTTATATCTCGAAGGATCTAATAGAAGAACTACGACTACTTTATAGACCTCGCTATTACTATATACTCTATCTCTATTATTAAGCCTACTACTAACTTTTGCTTCTTACTAGCCTAAGATACTAGTCCTCTAGTAAGTATAAACATATTTCCTAGTACTAAGATATAGTCTAACTTATCTATTACGTAGTTAGAGTTAGAGTACTCTATAAGTATATCTTATACCTTCGTATTATATATAATTCTAAGGTCCTTTAATAAGCGTATATATCTCCCTAGCTTCTTTAGAGCCTACTAGTAGTATTTAGCTAGGTCGGATATATACTAGCTTAGTTTTCTAAGTATAAATATAATATTAGGCTAAGTTAGGATACCTATATATATCTAGCTACTAATAGCCTCTTAGTATTCCTTCTTGTCTACTCTAATATTATTAGGTCCTAATACTCTAATTACGTCGTAGCTATCTAAAGGTAATTAGGTTAGTAAAGCACCCTCTACTAATATTATAAGCTTGTCTAGTATCTTTTCGATATAGTACGTCTAGTCTAAGCGTAGAGTACTAGCTTTTTAGTCTCTAATAATCTTAATATTTAGAAGGTAGTTTGCTTCCCCTAGATCCTTAATTTTAAAGAATATTACGAACTTCTTCTTAAACTAGTCTATATTAGTTATACTTTCCGCTCCTATTATAATGTCGTCTATATATACTAGGACTATTATCTTCTAGGTAGAGTAGACAAAGAGGTAGAGATTAGCTCTACTCTAAATAAACCTAATCTTCTTAATCTTCTCTTTATAGAGTTAGGACTAGTCTTAGGCTACTTACTTTAGGCTATATAAGCTCTTTTCTAGCTTAAGTACCTTACCTAGGTTAACTCTAACTCTAGGTAGAGTATATATTAGAATAACCTCTTTTAGGACTAACTCTATAAAAGCGTTATTAATGTCTATCTAGTATAGCTCCTAATTATTTATATATACTACGGCTATAAAGAGGCGAATAGTATTATATCTAACTATTAGGGCGAATATATCCTTAAAGTCTACTCTAAGTACCTAGCTAAATCTTCTAGTAATAAGTCGAGCTTTAAACTTATTAACCGATCTATTAGTATTATATTTTATATCGAAGACCTATTTCGACGTAATTAGATTAGCTCCTACTAGTACGACTATAGTCTTATAGGTTAGGTTACCTTCTAATACTATAGTTTCTACCTATATAGCTTCTAGCTATAGGTATCCCTACTTCTTATTAGAGACTACCTACTTATATGTCTTTAGGATAGGTATCTTCTCTAATAGTTATATTCTAGCTCCTACTACTACTAGGCTATATTCCTCTATATCTGCTATAAACCTAAACTAGCTATCCTTATACTAGTAGAGCTCCTCTTCTATATTTGTACCTAATATTATATTATAGATTGTAATAAAGCTATTAATTATCTCTATAGCTCTCTTTAATTTGTCCTACCTCCCTTTGTCTCCCTAATTACAACTTCTCTTACTAGTTACCTTATTTTACTACTTCGGTAGGCTTCTATCTACTCTAACTTCTTCTAACCTATCTAATACTAGCCTTATCCTCTTACCTAGTACTAGAGTAGGAGGCGTAGGTAGGGCTACTAGCCTTTAATCTACTAGCTTCTACTCTAGCTAGACCTACTCTAACTAGCCCTACTCCTTCTCCTATTACTCTAACTTCTCTAGCTTATTATTAGAGTCTAGGTCGTATTTCTCGACGCTTATATCTAGTTTTAGTAGCTAGAGTAGTTAGATATATATCGCGACCCTATATATTATAGTTAGGCTCGGCGGCTTCGAGTTTAGATTAGGCTTTAGTAATAGGCGTATTAGGTTCGAGTTAGGCTTTAGTAGGCGCCTAACTAGTCTTCGCGTTAGTATAGAACTACTCTAATTCTTTAGAGTAAAGCTAAGTTCGAGATTACTCTCCTTACTTTCCTTAAAGAATTTAATAGACTCTATTATAATTACCCGCCGTAAATTAGGTAACTAGACCTTCTATATCTTTATAGTACTCTTAATGTACCTAATAAATACTCTCTTACGTCCCCGATTTATTAGCTTATCTCTTCGCGAATCTTTTAGTATCGACTTTAGGCTAATATACGAAACTACTTAGTACCTCTAGATACGTATATAGTCGACTAATAGTCGTTTCTCTAACTAGGCCTCTTCTAGCGTTAGTAAGAGATCGTCGATCTTTATTAGGTATAGGTTATAGATATATTAGCTTATAGTTAGAGCTTCTAGCTAGAACTTAATTAGGAGCCTAGCGTCTTCTATTATCGCTCTAACTACCTATTTAGTATTACTAATATGTTTTTCTATAATTCTATTTACCCTAGAGTTATACGCTTTAGTTTAGTTAAGCTCTATACTATACTCTAACTCCTATTCCTTTAGGATAGATAGGAGTTTACCTATATTATTACTTCGTACTACCTTAGGCTTTAAGCTATTAGTCTAAAGCTTAACCTTCTTTCGCTAACGTCGAAGTACCTTAGCCGAGTCTAATTTCTTCTTTAGAGGGTACGCCTATACCTTCTACAAGTTATTGTCGATAATAATAAGGAAGTATCTAAACTCTTCTCTTAATAGTAGTAGAGGACTATAGATATTAAGTAAGATAAGTTTAAGAATCTAACGCTTCTAGTTAGTTACCTTTCTCTACTTCCTCTTTATATTAGTAAATCTATATGTCTTATAGTTAAAGCTATCGATAATAGGTACTAGGCTCTTTAGTATAGTAACTTTATAAAGGGATCTTAACTTAGATATACTATAGTATAAGAAGCGACGATACTAAAGATTATAGAGTTTATATATAGCTTAGTTAGAGTTATCTATATCTACTATTAGAGTAAATAGAGACTCTACTCTATTCTCTACTTTGTTAGTCTAAGGGACTAGGGTACTATAGACTTTCTAGAGTTAATAGATACTATAGAGCGAACAATATTCGAGGACTAGATTAATATTTAAGTTTACTATATAGAACGTATTAGGAAGTATTATTCTAACTAAATCGAATTCCTAGACAAGCTTTTAACCTAAGATTAGAGTAATATCTAGGTTTAGAATATAGAGCGTAGACACTATTAGACTTCTTCTAAACGTATTAGAGACCTCTATTATACTCCTATATCTACTCTCTAAGAAGCTACTCCTAACGTTTATTTTCCTTATATTAGTTAGGTTTAGCTTTCTAAAGAGATCCTTATTATTAGATATATAGGCTAATACGCTAGAGTCGAGAAGAATTATACTTTATAGAAGCTTGCCTTTATAATTAGCTACTACTTCTACTAAATTATACTTATCTTTACTCTCGACGTTAAAAGAGTCCGAGCTCTTAGAAGAACTTAAGTACTCTAAGCTAGAGTCGCTTAATAATAATACGCTTACTTTAGCTATATATACCTTACCTTTTTTCTACTTCTACTTACTCTTACTCTTATTAGAGTGCTTCTTATCCTTCTTACCTAGTTGCGACTTATTCTAACTTAATCTCTTCTTCGCCTTCTCGAGTACCTTAATTTTCTAAGTTAGAGTCTTTAGGTTAGTAGTATTCTCTTTTCTTTAGCGCTATAGGCTAGACCTCCTCTTATTCCTCTTCTCCTTTAGTATCTTTTAGTACTCTAATAGGCTTAGGTACTTAGAAAGTAGATATTCGGATAAGCTATAAAGATAGGACGACTTAGCTCTTCTAGCCTCTATACTTATTATATAGTTAGAGCCTTATATCTAGGCTTCTTCTTTAAATAAAATATATATAATCTTTATACTATCCTTTATACCTATTAGGTCGATTATCTATCTAAGATCGTAATATTACTCTAGTAATATATTTAGTAACTACTAAACTATTCTATTATATAAGTATAAGATCTTTATATCTAGCTCGATACTAATAATCTTACGTAAGAGACTCGATAAAGTCGCGAAGGTATTATCGATTATTATATCCTTATCTATCTCGTAGGTTATATACTATTACTAGTATACTCTTAATAAGGTTAGAAGGTTCTTAGTATACTTCGCGTTAAAGAGAGCCTATATGTCTATAGCTATAGTATACTCTAGTATTAGAGATAAGTTAATCTTGTCTAGACTCTAGGTTATCTCGAATAGAGCTATAGAATTGTCCTAGTACTATTCGTTAGTATTTACTAGCTTATATATCTAATTTCTTAATATATACTATAAATGCCTTCCTTCTAGTATAGTTACCTATAGTACTCTTCTAACGTTCTAGTTCGAGGAGCTCTAATTAGTATTCTAACTAGTAGTACTCTAGCTAGCGCTCTAACCGCTCTAACTAGTAGGGTCCTCGCTAAGGTACATATTACTTATTCTAGATACTAGCGTATTAGACTCTAATTATAATCTCTAAGTATAGGGAGACAATTACTATATAGTTGTTAAAAGATAAGGTAGTTACATTCTAGTCTCCCTAACTCTAAGAACCTTGCTATTTATAATTACTATCCTTAGGCTAGCTAGAAGAGAGGCCTTTTAATCTAGTAGCTATACAACCTTCTTTAATATAAGTAGTTGTATTACCTACTTAAACTAGAGCTCGTAGTTCTCTCGAGTAAGAGTAGAGACCTTCTTCTAGTCCTTAGTAGAATCTATTATAAAAGAAATTAGAATTAGATAAATAAGTAAATAAAAAGTAGAAAATAGGCGAAGTAGTTACTTTAAGTCGAATCTAGTATAGTTTTTCTAAGGTTACTATAAACTTTAACTATATATAGGCGGTTACTAGGCGCTTTTACGACTTATAAGTACCTTAGGAGTTCTCTAATTAGTCCTCTAATTAGCTCTAGTCTTCTTATATAGTACGGTAGTAGCCTCGAGTCTACATTTAATTAATTAGTAGATTAAGAACACTCTTCTAACAAATTCGACTCCTAGCTATAGGTAAAACCTAGGCTTATAACCTATTAAATTGAGATCCGACACTTAATAGAGATCTAATACTATAGTAGATAATAGATTTACGTATAAGGAAGTAGCTACTAGAAGAATATATTATATTAGGAAAGAGTTATACCTAAGTATAGATAAAAAAGTAAACTATATATTATATTAGTTAGGTATAACCCTTTCCTAATATAATATATTCTTCTAGTAGCTACTTCCTTATACGTAAATCTATTACCTACTAGAGTGTTAGATCTCTATTAAGTGTCGGATCTTAATTTAACAAATACTTATATAACTCTATTAAACCTCTTACGCAAAATTATTAGTATTAAGCCTAATATAAGAATCCTATACTTGTACGATAGAATAGTCTAGTAATTACTTAACGCTCTACTAGAGCGATATTATAACCTTAGATATATAATCGATTTAATAGGTATAAAGGATAGTACAAACATTATATATATCCTATTCGAAAAGGAAGCTTAGATATAGAGCTCTAACTATATAATAAGTATAGATACTAGAAAGGCTAGATTATACTTCCTCTCTAGATTAACTAACTATCTTCTTATAAAATGCCTAAAGATAGTAGAGTACTAGAAGATACTAATAGAAAGGAAGTATAAGTATTAGACTAGCCTATAGCGTCAAAAGACTATAAATATAACTAATCTAAAGACTTTACTATAGAGGATTAAAGTACTTAAGGTTAAAGCAAAGGAGAGGTCTAGTTAGAGTAAGCTATAATAGGACAAGAGAGATAAGAAGCACTCTAATAAGAGTAAGAGTAAATATAAGTAGAAGAAGGGTAAGGTATATATAATAGAAGCTAATATATTATTATTATTATCTAGTAACTCTAACTCTAAGTACTTAAGACCCTCTAAGAGCTTAGACTCCTCTAATAAAGAGAACGAGGATAATAATAAATAGGTAGAAGCTACTATAGACTAAAGGGTAGGCTCTTATAAGATATAATTCTCCTAGACTCTAGCGTATTAGCCTATATATCTAATAACAAAAATCTCTTTAGGAACCTAAATATAACTAGCTAGAGAAGAATAAAGGTTAGGGGTAGTTTCTTAGAGAGTAGATATAGAAGTATAATAGAAGTCTTTAATACGTTTATAGGGCGTCTTATATTACTAGCGCTCTATATTCTAAACCTAGGTATTACTCTAATCTTAGGTTAAAAGCTTATTTAGGAATTCGACTTAGTCGAGATAATATAGTACGTTTTATATAGTAAACTCGAATATCGACCTAGTTCTCGAATATTATTCTTCTTATAGGGTCTATTAACTCTAGAAAGTCTATAGTACCCTAGCTACTTAGATAGATAGCATAGAGAACTAAATAGAGTCTCTACTTACTCTTATAGCTAACGTAGATAATTCTAACTAAACTATATATAACTTTAACTAAACTATATATAAGATCTATAATCTCTAGTACTATTATCTCTTATCCTATAGTATAGTAAAGCTTAGATCCTTTTATAAGGTTACTACGCTAAAGAGCCTAGTACCTATTATTAATAGTTTCGACTATAGAATATACGGACTTATAAATATAAAAAGGAAGTAGAGAAAGGTAACTAACTAGAGGTACTAGATCCTCGAACTTATCTTACTTAATATTTATAGCCTATTACTACTATTAAGAGAAGAGTATAGATACCTCCTTATACTTATTAATAATTACTCGCGGAAAGTATAGGTATACCCTCTAAAGAGAAAGTTAGATATAGCTAAAGTACTCTAATACTAGTATAGGAAGGTCGAGCTTTAGACTAATAGCTATAAGCCTAAGGTAGTAAGGAGCGATAATATAGGTAAGCTCTTATCTATTCTAAAGGAATAAGAATTAGAATATAGTATAGAGCTTAATCTAACTAAGGTATATAACTCTTAGGCAAATAGTATTACTAAGAAGTATATTAGTAATACTAGGTAGGTAGTTAGAGTAATAATCGAAGCTATAGGACTCCTAATTAAATTCTAGCTAGAAGCTCTAATAGCGAGCTAATATATATATAACCTATACTCTATTAAGATTAATAACCTCTTAGTTACGCTAGAGGAAGCCTAGTTAGAAAAAAGACCTTCTAACGACTATATATATATTTAGAGGTACTAGGTTATCTTATATATTAGCCTAAGATCGATACTTAAAGACTCGAGGAGAGATAAGCTAATAAATCGGAGATATAAGGGTATATTTATTAGGTATATTAAGGGTACTACTAAGATATAGAAGATCTAGGCACCTAATTCAAAATAGGTTATTACTATAGAGTGTTAAAAAAGAGTAAAGAGTAGTCTTATACCTTCCTACCTAAGTTAGAGTAAGGAGAGTTATACTAGAATATAACTCTCTAGTCCTCTAACTAAGGCCCTATAAGCTTAGCCCTACTAGGAGTATTTAAAGAGAAGAGAGAAGAGAAGTTTCCTCTTCTCTTAAATATAAGATTTGTTTACTACTTTGTCTATACTTACGTATATCCTTTTCTAATATAATATATTCCTCCTATAGCTACTTCTATATATATAAATCTATTATCTATAAGAGTGTTAGTATAAAGAGGCCTTATACGTATATAGAGACTATATAAACAAGGTAGAGATTATAGTAGAGATAATAGACCCCTATCTATATAGACTAGTAATCTTAGAGAAGGAAGAGATCTCCTCTCGAGAGGAACCCTCTTTTATAGAAGAATCTCCCTTCTCTTCGACTCCTATCTACCTAGAAGTAGGTCCGATAGAGAATCTAATTCCTTCTTAACTACCTATAGTCTGTAGGAGGTAAGAGATAGAGAACTACCTTATAGGGCTACTAGCGGACCGCCTCTAGTATAGCGAGATCCTTCCTTTAGCCGAACTACTAGCGGACTATAGATAGTATATATATATATTAACCTCTTATAGACTACCTATAGTATAGACCTAAAGGACCCTCTTAGCCTAAGTCTTATAGGCGCCCCCTTCCTAAGCTAACATCCTAATAGTAAGGTGTTATAACTTATATTATGTATCTTACTCTATATACTAGGATAAATATAGAATAGAACTTTATAGAAGGTTCGTTATAGTAACTAGCCTAAATAGGTAGATACGCGTTATTATAGTAATACTTTAGCGCTATATTATTGGCGTTAATATTAAATTCTTCTCTTTAGTTAATTGCTAACTATTCTCCTACTTAATAATCTTCTCTACGCTCCCCTTTATTAAAGTCCTATAACTATATATAGTCTATAACTAACTTCTTTATCCCTATAACTCCCTATAGTCTATCTATAATACTAGGCTTCTATAGTAGTAGTACTACTATTATTAGTACGCATATATCTAACATTAGTACTAATAAGATATACTAGTTCTAGGCCTTAGCTCTACGTAATAATACCTCTATTTTATATATCTTTTATATAATATACGCTAAAAGTATTACTATTAGCAACTTTCCTATATAAGGATTTCTAGTAGTTCCTATTGCCGCCTATACTATTACTCTAGTAGCGGCCGAAAGTATAACTCTACTATACCTAATACTAATAATAAGCCGCGTATATATAATAGTAATAACTCTACTAACCCTAATATAGAGGTAGAGCGTATTAACCTTATCGACTACTTTAGAGTAGCTACCTATAAGCTAACTAAGGTTACTAGCGCTAGTAAGACTAAGAAGGTCGTACGTATTAATAATATACTATCTAAGAGCTATAGGCGCTAGGAGCGTAGCTTCTTACTAGACTATATCCCTCGCTTTACTTACTATATCTATTAGTAGTCTAGCTAAGCCTAGACGCTATTTAAGGAGGGTTATATCCTAGACTAGATCTATAACCTATCTAGCGGTAAGGCTAAGAAGATCTTAATATAGCTAGTAGCTAGCGACAATATACTACTAAAGAAGTCTTACGCTCTTACTAAGAAGGCTATTATCGAGATCTTTAGCGATAAGTAGTCTACTATCCCTTCTAGCGATAATAACTTTATACGTAACTCTTTATATAAGTTATCTAAGAAGGATTAGAGGTATACTATAATAATCCTCGACTTAGTATAGAGTAATATCTTACCTTTATCTAAGATAGTAGGTATATTCGATATATAGCCTATATTAGCTTATAGGCTAGAAGAAGTTAAGATCCCTAGAGGTTAGACTACTAATATATTAATAACTCCTATTAGTATCTACTACCTCTATAAGTACTATAAGCGCTTTCCTAATATAACCTCTACTATAACTAACCTAGCCTCCTCGCCTTAGACTTCCTCTAGTCTACCTAGAGTAACTACTATAACTATAGACCTATAGATAGCTACGCTAGCTAATACTACTACTACTAGTCTAGTATAGGTTCCTAGTACGCTATAAGCTACTATAGCCTTCGCTACTACTATAGTAGTAAGTACTACTACTACTATATTAGCGGCGCGGTACTTTAGCTTTAGTATATAAGGGTAGAGAGTATTAAGAGTAAGATATATAAGGCGTCGAGGTAATAATAGTCTATCTATAGTTAGTAGCTCGCTTTACTAGTAGTAGACTAATACGCCTATCTCTATATATTAGTATAGTATTAGGTTTTCTTTAGAGTTAAGATAAAGGAGAAATAAAAAGCGTTATTTTACTATTACTTACTACTCTTTTAAATCTCTATCCGCCTATAGTTCGATAAGGACTCCTACTACTCCTTTAAAAGCTTATCTATCTCCTCGAAGTCTTCTACGCTTTACTATATATTATTCTACTTGTTATAATTCTTCTATTATAATAGGTATTCTCTCTTATCCTTCCTTACACGCTTATCTAAGATTTTCTCGACCTCCTATAGCTCTTCGCTATTAGGTACGATCTTAGGTTCGGCGACATTTATTAAAGGTTCGCTATTATACTTCTTAAAGAGTTTAAGAAGTAATATATAGAATATGTCGTAGATTCTATATAAGACTAGAAGGCGAAGGTAGTAGGCTTATTACCCTATAGGTTCCTTAACTATAAATAGACTAATAAACTTAGTAGATATCTTCTAGCTTAGCTATAATAGCTTTAGGTTCTTAGAGCTAAAGAAAATAAAATCTTCTAGCTAAAACGTTAATAGAAGATTCTTCTTATTATACTACTTACGCTACTACTCTTAGGCTTTATAGAGGTACTCTACTATAAGTTCTTAAGACTTACGTATTATCTCCGCCCTTAAAGATATAGCTAGCGCCTCCCTCTTATAATATATATCCTTATATATAGCCTATCTTAGATACTTACTAAGTACTAGTTTAAATAGGCTTATACTAGTACTAGAGTAAAGCGTATTATTATATATAAACTCCGCGAATAGTAATAACTAAAGCTAATTATCCTAGTTTTTATTTATAAAGTATTATAAGAATGTCTCTAGAGTCTAATTTTAACGCTCTATCTAGCTATCTATCTAAGGATAGTATATAGTACTAAGTCTACGCTCTATCTAATAATAGAAGTAGATCTTAGTCTAGAGCTTAGAAGTAAATAGCAAGCTACAGTTGCTAATAATTCCTTTTAGAAAGCTAAACTTCGTCGCGATATTCTTAATAAACGTATTAGTAAACTATTCTATATCCTAAGTACTCTATATAGTAATATATATTACTATCTTAGATATCCTATCTATAATTACTAGTAT
>JAHESH010000272.1:0-27479 GCA_020826765.1 Teratosphaeria viscida
TATAGCTTATCTATAAGTCGAGTAAAGTAATAGTATAGGAGCTACTTCTTAGTATACTAAGGATCTATCTAGTTCTTAAGCCCCTCTATATATATAAGGAAGGCTTAGGCTATCTAGTCCGACTTCTGCCTATAACCTACGTACTTTATATAGGCTTAAAGGAGTTAATCCTCTAGGCTATCTAAGAGTTAAGCTATAAAGTTCTTAAAGTACTTCTAGGTAATAGCTTAATATTCTGCCTTACTCTTCGACCTCTACTATACCTTCTAATAGTCCTTAGGCGTATCTAAAAGATACTATATAGCCTAGGTTACCTACTAGTAACCTTCGTTATAGAGGTATAAGGCTTAGAGGAAGGCGATCTTATAATTAAGAATAAAGTCTTCTAACTACTTAAAATTCTTCCTTCTATAATTAGGTGGCTCTTTAATAGTCTGCTTCGCTAAGGAGTATCTACCTATTAGTAGTCTGTTAGTAGTCCGCTTCTAGCTATAGTAGTCCTATAACTTAACCTATAGGCAAGTAATGTCGGCTTAGAGCTAGAGTTCCTACCTATAATCCTAAAGTGCGCAAACCTATTCGCAGACCGATTCCTTATTGTCTCCTTAATTAAAGCCTCCTATCTCCTCTCTACCTAATTATTACTTATTACCTTCTTTAGGCTAACTTTGCTAACTAAGTAGTTAGTTATATACCTACTTGTCTTCTCCCTCGATCTCTTTAACAAATCCCCTCCGCCTTAATAGACTAGTAGGACCTTATCCTTCTAGACCTATAGGCGAAGGCTAAGATCGAGTAAAGGGAGCTATTAGAGCCGCTACCCTAAAATAGGTATAAAGATTACTCTATAATAAGGCCTTATACGTATATAGGGACTATATAAATAAGGTAGAGGTTATAGCGGAAATAATAGACCCCTATCTATATAGATTAGTAATCTTAGAGAAGGAAGAGATCTCTCCTCCTAAGAGGAACCCTCTCTTATAGAAGAATCTCCCTTCTCTTCGACTCTCGTCTAACTAGAAGTAGGTCTAATAGAGAATCTAATTCCTTCTTAACTACCTGCGGTCTATAGGAGGTAAGGGGTAGAGAACTACCTCTTAGGGCTACTAGCGGACCGCCTCTAGTATAGCGAGATCCTTCCTTCGGCCGAACTACTAGCAGACTATAGGTAGTATATATATATATTAACCTCTTATAGACCGCCTATAGTATAGATCTAAAGGACCCCCTTAGCCGGAGTCTTATAATAAGCTTATAGATCTTACTTCTAGATTAGAAAAGAATATTGTAAAGAAGAAGATAGCTAAGAAGCCTATAGAAAAGAAGCTTATACTAAAGGCTTCCTCTATAAAGAGTAAGGATAAGTCGAAGGACTATACCGCTAATAGTCTATCTAAGAAGCCTAAACGCGACATAAGCAAATAAATTACTATAGGTATAGCGAGAAGAGCTATCTCTAGCCTAATTATTTTAAGACTAAGAACAATTTAGGTAGTAATCCTAATAAGACTCCTATTATTCTAAAAAAGTCTTAAGCCTAGCTATAGATAGATTAGTAGTAGCTAGGTAAAAACACTCGAATACTAGTAATACTATCTAGCTACTCGAGAGTAAAGAAGTTATCTATAACTAGTATATTTTATATACTCTAAGTAGCTTACCTACTAATAATTTAGAGGTAAGAGTCGCGTTTAATATCTATAGATAAGTTATACTATTAGACTAGCATGTTATAGGTAAGTACGACCTTCCTAAGGTCGTAGCCTAGATTCTAAATATTAGCTAGCTAGACTCCTAAAGCTAGAAGTACTATAGTATATATAAGTTATAGCTTATAGTAACTAATTATATAGAGTAAGCTTAGTAGAAGTCTATCCTTATATATAGTATAGATATAGCTAATTAGAAAGTCCTATTAGGCTATTATACTCTTAAGTATTATATAATCGATATTTTAAATAGCTAGGATACTTAGAAATAGGAGTATATTAAGGAAGATATAGACTTTATCTCTACTAAAGCTTTATTATATATACTAAAGAAAGATAAGAAGTAGCTAGTATAGTATATTAGCTAGGTCTAGGTTAAGCGTACTACTAATAGATTTCTTAAGGTATATGTCGCTAAGGCCGCTATTAATCTAAGGGTTCTAGATACGCTATATACCTACTAGGACCTATTCGATAATAAAGCTACTAGTATACTTCCTTCTTATTAAGTAACTAACTATACTATTAATTTAGAGGATAGGAAGGAACCTCCTTATAGGCTGCTATACATACTATTAGCCTATAAATAGGAAGTCCTTTAAGAATATATTAAGAAGGAGCTTATAGTAGGACGAATTAAGTATAGTATTAGTCCTACTAGCATATCTCTCTTATTTATTCTAAAGATAGATAGTAACCTACGCTTATATATAGACTACTAAGCCTTAAATAATATTACTATTAAAGATAGAGGTCTACTCCCTCTTATTAAAGAAACCCTAGACTAACTTATTAGCATAAAATACTTTACCTTACTAGACGTAAAGGATGCCTATTACTATATCTAGATCCGCGAAGGTAATAAATAGAAGACTTTATTCGGTACGTAGTATAGATATTATTAGTATTATATTATATCTTTTAGCTTAACTAAACCCTAGTAACCTTCTAAGCGTATATTAACTATACTCTTTAAGTCTCCTAGATAATATCTACGTTATATATTTAAATAACATTCTTATCTATACGTACTCTAATAGTTTAGAGGAGTACTAGGCTATAGTAAAGAAGGTACTAGACTACCTTAGGAAGGCGAGCCTATACTATAATCTAAAGAAGTATAAGTTTGCTACTAATTTAGTAAAGTTCCTAGGCTTTATTATTAAGAGAGATAGAGTAGTAGCTAATCTAGATAAGATAGTAATAATCCGAGACTAGCCTCGCTTAATAATAATTAAGGAGCTCTAAGGATTCCTTAGCTTCGCAAACTTCTACTAATAGTTTATTAAAGGTTATATAGAGAAATTAGCTACTATAACTAACTTATTAAAGGGTAACTAAGACTTTAACTAGACCGAAGCAGCCTAGGAGTTATTTAAGAAGGTAAAGAAGTATTTTAAAGAATTACTACTTCTTCGTTATTTTAATCTAACTAAAAGGATTAAGCTAGAGACAGATTTATTAGACTTTAGTATCTTAGGGATCGTATTATAATAATTTAAAGATAGTAAGTAGCATCCTATCGCCTTTATATCTAGAAAGATATAGGACTATAAGCAGAACTAAGAGACGTACGACTAGGAGCTACTAGCGATTATCTATTACTTTAAGACTTAGCGATAGTACTTTGCTAGCGTACTATTACTAGTTAAGGTATATATAGACTATAACAATCTAAAGACTATCTAAACAATCTAGCGACTTAATCTATAATAAGCTAGATAGGTAGTATACCTAGAATAATTCGATTTCGAGATTTACTACTAGTTAGATATCTCTAACTTTACTAATAGTCCTTTATAGAGGCTAGATTATTAGATAGAGAATAATACTATTAGAATATTGCTTCTAACTCTCTAGCGAAAGCTTAGGCTAGTAAGTAATAGTATTAAGGTAATAGTTAGTATAATGCGAGTTAAGGAGAGTAGCTTAGAAACTACGACTAAAGAGATTTTAGATACTAGCGAAGAACTACTAATAGTACTAAATATACGTAATACGTCCTTTCTAGACGCTAGTACTAGTACTTATATATACTACGTACTACGCTCTTAAGCATATATTCTACTTATAAGTAAAACTAGTTTAGGTAATACTAACGCTAAGTTTATATAGGTAATTATAATATTATAGGAGAAGGATCTATTTATAGTCTAGATCTAAGCTAGATTTAGTTATAGACAAGTTACTCTTAGGCGCGCTAATCTATAGCGTTTTAATAAGAAGAATCTATTATAGTTTTATAGAAGGCTCTTTATCTTTAATAAACCTATAATATAGAATAAAATTCTAGTAACATTCTATAACTCTATACTCGGAGGCTATTTTAGCGCTAATAAGATATCGTAGCTAATTAAGAGAACGCTATACTAGCCCGAATTAGAATCTAACGTAAAGAGCTATATTAAATCCTATATAGTATACTAGAGATCGAAACTAGGCTAGTATCTACTATATAGCGAGCTTACGCTGTTACTAATTCCTAAAGATATTTAGGAGGAGATTAGTTTAGACTTTATAACTAGTCTACTTCTAGTAAAGTCTAAAAGTATTATATATAATATAATACTAGTAATTGTAGATAGGATGTCTAAGATAGTAATATATATTACTATATAGAGTACTTAGGATATAGAATAGTTTACTAATATGTTTATTAAGAATATTATAACGAAGTTTAGCTTTCTAAAAGGAATTATTAGCGACTATAGCTCTTAATTTACTTCTAAGCTATAGACTAAGATCTACTTCTATTATTAGATAGAGTATAGACTTAGTACTATATACTACCTTTAGATAGATAGCTAAATAGAGTAGCAAAATTAGACTTTAGAAACATTCTTATAATACTTTATAAATAATAACTAGGACAATTAGCTCTAGTTATTACTATTTGTAGAGTTTATATATAATAATACGCCTTACTCTAGTACTAGTACGAGCCTATTTAAATTAGTACTTAGTAAGTATCTAAGGTAGGCTATATATAAGGACGTATATTATAAGAGAGAGGCGCTAGCTATATCTTTAAAGGTAGAGACTATACATAAGTCTTAAGAACTTATAGTAGAGTACTACTATAAAGCCTAAGAGTAGTAGCGTAAGTAGTATAATAAGAAGTATCTTCTATTAACGTTTTAGCTAGGAGATCTTATTCTCCTTAGCTCTAAGAATCTAAAGCTATTATAGCCGAGCTAGAAGATATCTACTAAGTTTATTAGTCCGTTTATAGTTAAGGAACCTATAGGGTAATAAGCCTACTACCTTCGCTATCTAGTCTTATACTAAATCTACGACGTATTCTATATATTTCTCTTTAAACTCTTCGAGAAGTATAATAGCGAACCTTTAATAAACGTTACTATTTCTAAGATTATACCTAATAGCGAAGAGCTATAAGAGGTCGAAAAAATCTTAGATAAGCGCGTAAGGAAGAGTAAGAGAGAATACCTATTATAATAGAAGAATTATAATAAGTAGAATAATATATAGTAAAGCGTAGAGGACTTCGAGGAGATAGATAAGCTTTTAAAGGAATAGTAGGAGTCCTCGTCGAACTATAGGTAGATAGGAATAAGAAAGGATAGTAAGTAATATTAAAATAACGCTTTTTATTCTCCTCTATTAATCCTAAAAAACCTAATACTATACTAATATAATAGGGTAGATATACTAGCCTACTACTAGTAAAGTAAGCTATCGACTATAGGTAGACTACTACTATCTTAACATCTTATATACTTGCGCTCTTAATAATCTCTACCCTTATAGGCCGAAGCTAAAGTATTATACTACTAATATAGTAGTAGCGGCACCTACTACTAATATAGTAGTAGCGGCACCTACTACTAATATAGTAGTAGCGGCACCTACTACTAAAGTAGTAGTAAAGGCTATAGTAGTTTATAGCGTACTAGGGACCTATACTAGACTAGAGGTAGTATTATTAGTAGGCGTAGCTATCTATAGGTCTATAGTTATAGTAGTTACTATAGGCGGACTAGAGGAGGTCTTAGGTAGGAGAGCTAGGTTAGTTATAATAGAAGCTATATTAGGAGAGCGCTTATAATACTTATAGAAGTAATAGGTACTAATAGGAGTTATTAATATATTAGTAGTCTAACCTTTAGTAATCTAAACATCTTCTAACCTACAAGCTAATTCAGGCTATATATCGAATATACCTATATTCCTAGATAAATATAAGATGTTACTCTATACTAGATATAGGATAGTAATAGTATACTTCTTACTCTTTATAAAGGACTTATATAGGATGTCGCGTATAAAGGTATTATCGCTAGTAGAGTTAGCTAACTACTTATTACTAGAGATCTTAATAATAGCCTTCTTAGTAGAGGCGCGAGACTTCTTTAGTAGTATATTACTACTAGCTATTAGCTATATTAAGATCTTCTTAGCCTTACTACTAGATAGGTTATAGACCTAGTCTAGAGTATAGCTCTCTCTAAATAGCGTCTTAGCTTAACTAGACTACTAGTAGATATAATAGGTAGAGTAAGGAGTATAGTCTAGTAAGAGACTACGCTCCTAGCGCCTATAGCTCTTAGATAGTATATTATTAATATATACTACCTTCTTTAGCTTACTAGCGCTAGTAACTCTAGTTAACTTATAGGTAGCGGCCTTAAAATAGTCGATAAGGTTAATACGCTCTACTTCTATATTAGAGTTACTAGAGTTATTACTATTATATATACCTAGCTTATTATTAGTATTAAGTATAACTAGGTTATACTTATAACTACTACTAGAGTAATAGTATAGGTAAGGATAGGAACTACTAGAGATCCTTATATAGAATAGGTAGCTAGAAGGAGTATTAGCTACTAGTAGAGTATATCTATAAAGAGTAGTAGATTAAATATTACCTATATTCTATAATAGACTATTAGTAAGAGAGATATATATTATACTATAGGTAGTCTACTTATAGCTATATTACCTATTATCTATATTATAATAGGAGTTAGTTTAACGTCTATACTCTATTTATAGCGCCTCTCCTTATTCTTAATATAATAGTACTCTTTATCTATATACGAGTAGTAATCTAGGCGTAGGTAGTACTCTTCCTTATACCTAAGGTCTTACTTATAAGTAGCTATTACTTAGTTAAGGGTTAGCTACGCGTAGCGAAGCTTAATAGCGGCCGCTAATATAACTCTATTATTATAGACTATATCTATATTACTAATATTAACGCCGCGCTACTTATAGAGCTCGATATATATAATATATATATTATAGACCTTATTAAGACAGCCTTATAGAGAAGAGAAGATCTAGAATAATTAGCTACTATCTATAGACTATAAGTAGTTAAAACTAAAAGTAGATAACTTATAATCTTATAGAAATCCTTCTTACCTTTAGTATAGTAGCTATAGGCGTAGTTATTAGGCTTCTTATATAGACGGCTAATAGCGACGCTCTTAGTATATATTATATAGAAGATAAAGAGAATAGTTATTTTATTCTAAAGAGCGATAGCATAGAATTAGTATATCTTATTAGTACTAATATTAGTTATATACGTACTAATAATAGTAGTACTACTACTATAGAAGCCTAGTATTATAGATAGATTATAGGAGGTTATATAGGTAGAGAAGTTAATTATAGACTATACGTAGTTATAGGACTTTAATTAATAAAGAAGATTATAAAGGGAGTACTTAGTAAAAGAATAGTTAGTAATTAACTAAAGAGAAAAATCTAATATTAATACTAGTAATTTAGCGCTAAAGCGTTACTATAATAACGCGTAACTAGCTATTTAGGCTAGTTACTATAGTAGACCTTCTATAAAGTTCTATTCTATATTTATAATAGTATGTAGAGCGAGATACGTAATATAAGTTATAATACCTTACTATTAGAATGTTAGTATAAGAAGAGGGCGCCTATAAGACTTAGGCTTAGAGGGATCTTTAGGTCTATACTATAGGCGGTCTATAAGGAGTTAATATATATGTATACTACCTATAGTCCGCTAGTAGTTTAGTAGAAGGAAGGACTTTACTATACTATAGGTAGTCTACTTATAGCCCTAAGAAGTAGTCTCCTACCTTTTACCTCCTATAGACTATAGGCGGTCGAAAGAGATTAGATTCTCTATTAGACCTACTTCTAGTATAAGAGGGGCTAGATAGAAGTCTAAAGGAAGGGAGTTTCTTCTATAAGAGAGAGTTCCTCTTAGAGAGAGGAATCTCTCTTCCTTCTCTAAGATTACTAATCCTTATAGATAGGAGTCTATTATCTCTACTATAACCCTACCTTATTTATATATTCCCTATATATATATAAGGCCTCTTTATAGAGTTAGCTATACATCTTATATATTTAGAGTAGGCGGTACTTACGCTTAAAGCTAATATACTAGGCGTAACGCTTATAATTATTAATTAAAGCCTCCCTACTATAAGTATAATAGCTAGAGGATATATTTAGTATAGGCGGAGTATATATAAGCTTACTAGAAGTAGCTAGTAGAGCGCTAGTAGCGCGCTTAGAACCTTTAAGAGGTATGTTATTAATAATTTAATATAGAAGAAAAATTAGGAGTATAGCGTACGTAGAGTAAACTTTATATCTACGCGTAGTATATACTATAAAAGCTTCCTATAGGCGGGAGGTCCTAGTCGTTATAAGTAAACTACGCTAGGACTAACTAGAAGTAGCGAGTATATTTATAGTATACGCTATATAATAAAATAAAGGAGTTATATTATATAGAATATAACTAAGATATAATTTATAGTATAGCCCTATTATAGAGGGAGGTTTAGAGAAGGGACTAGCTACTTCTAGAGTAGACTATAAAGAGGCGACGCTTACTCTACGTAAGTAAGAGATAGTCTAAGTATCGAGACAACCCTTATAGGAGAAAGAGGCAAATAATACTAGATAGTCGAGCTATAGGCTAGATAGCTAGGCTAGGTAAGCTAAGCTATATATAATATATATATACGTAGATTATACGCTTCGCTTTATAACTAAACGAAGGTAGTAATTAGTTTCTAGACCTTACTCTATTCTTAGAGACTAAGGCTCTATATACTACTATATACCTCTATATTAATAGCTTATTATATATATTCTTAAGTCCTTCCTTATACTAAACTACCTATAGACTATAGTTAGTATATATATAGATATTAACTCCTTATAGACCGCCTATAGTATAGGCCTAAAGGACCCCCTAAGCCTAAGTCTTATAGGCGCCTCCTTCCTACGCTAATATTCTAATAGTAAAGTATTATAACTTATATATATATCTTACTCTATATACTATTATAAATATAGAATAGAACTTTATAGAAGGTCTACTATAGTAACTAGCCTAAATAGATAGTTACGCGTTATTATAGTAATATTCTAGCGCTAAATTACTAGTATTAATATTAGATTTCTCTCTTTAGTTAATTACTAACTACTTTTTTACTAAGTACTCTCCTTTATAATCTTCTTTATTAAAGTCCTATAGCTACGTACGGTCTATAATCGACTTCCTTACCTATATAACTCTCTATAGTTCGTTTAAGATACTAGGCTTCTATAGTAGTAATACTACTATTATTAGTATATATACTACTAATATTAGTACTAATAAGATATACTACTTTTATACTATAGCCCTCTAGAATAATATACTTATTTTCTTTATCTTCTATATAATATATACTAAGAGTATTACTATTAGTCGCTAATATAAGAAGCCTAATAACTATATCTATAGCTACTATACTAAAGGTAAGAAGGGGTTCTATAAGATCGTAAGTTATTCTCTTATAGTTTTAACTACCTATAGTCTATAGATAGTTACTAATTATTCTAGATCTTCTTTCTACTCTAAGGCCGCCTTAATAAGGTCTATAATTATATAATAAGGCCTTATTATAATAAGGCCTTATACGTATATAGGGACTATACAAACAAGGTAGAAGTTATAGTAGAGATAATAGACCCCTATCTATATAGATTAGTAATCTTAGAGAAGGAAGAGATCCCTCCTCTTAAGAGGAACCCTCTCTTATAGAAGAATCTCCCCTCTCTTCGACTCTCGTCTAACTAGAAGCAGGTCTAATAGAGAATCTAATTCCTTCTTAACCGCCTATAGTCTATTAGAGGTAAGGGGTAGAGAACTACCTCTTAGGGCCGCTAGCGGACTACCTCTAGTATAGCGAGATTCTTCCTTTAGCCGAACTACTAGTAGACCGTAGGTAGTATATATATATATTAACCTCTTAGAGACCGCCTATAGTATAGACCTAAAGGACACCCTTAGCCTAAGTCTTATAGGCGCCCCCTTCCTAAGCTAATATCCTAATAGCAAGATATTGTAACTTATATCGCGTATCTTGTTCTATATACTAGTATAAATATAGAATAGAACTTCGTAGAAGTCTGTTATAGTAACTAGCCTAAATAGGTAGGTACGCGTTATTATAGTAACGCTTTAGCGCTAAATTACTAGCGTTAATATTAAATTCTTCTCTTTAGTTAATCGCTAACTATTCTCCTACTTAATAATCTCTTCTACGCTCCTCTTCCTTAAAGTCCTATAACTATATATAGTCTGTAACTAACTTCTTTATCTATATAACCTCCTATAGTCTGTCTATAAACCTAGGCTTCTATAGTAGTAGTACCGCCGTTATTAGCACGCGTATATCTAATATTAGCGCTAATAAGACATACTAATTCTATACTAAAGCTCTACGTAATAATGCCCCTATTTAGTATATCTTTTATATAATATGCGCTAAAAGCGTCGCTATCGGCCGCTTATATAAGAAGCTAGACGACTATACTTATAGTTACTATACTAAGAGAAAAAAAGGCTTCTATAAGATTATAAGTTATCCGCTCGTAGTCCTAACTACTTATAGTCTGTAGGTAGTAACTAATAGTTATAGATCTTCTCTCTACTTTAAGGCTGCCTTAATAAGGTCTATAATATATATATCTTATATATCGAGCTCTATAAGTAGCGTAGCGTAGATATTAGTAATACGGATATAGTCTATAATAACGAAGTTATACTAGTAGCTACTATTAAACTTCGCTAGGCGTAGCTAACCCTTAACTAGGTAATAGCTACTTATAAGTAGGACATTAAGCATAAGGATAAATATTACCTATACCTAGATTACCGCCCGCGTACTAATAAAGAGTTCTATTATATTAAGAATAAGGAGAGGCGCTATAAGTAGAGTACTAATATAGAGACGACTCCTAGAACGTTATAGATAATAGGCGACATAGCCGTAAGTAGACCGCCTATAGTATAATATATACTTCTTTCGCTAACAGTCTATTATAGGATATAGGCGATATCTAATCTACTACCCTCTATAGACGCGCTCTATTAGTAGCTAATACTCCTTCTAGTCCCTTATCCTATATAAGGATCTCGAGTAGCTCCTATCGCCGTCTATACTATTACTCTAGTAGCGGCCGAAAGTATAGCCCTATTATACTTAATACTAATAAGGAGCTACGTATATATAATAGTAATAACTCTACTAATCCTAATATAGAGGTAGAACGCGTCAACCTTATTAACTACTTTAGGGCAGCTATCTATAAGCTAACTAAAGTTGCTAGCGCTAATAAGACTAAGAAGACTATATATATTAATAATATACTATCTAAGAGCTATAGACGCTAGGAGCGTAGCTTCTTATCTAACTATACTCCTTATTCTAACTATTATATCTATTAGTAGTCTAGCTAAGCTAAGACGCTATTTAAGGAGGGCTATACCCTAGACTAGGTCTATAACCTATCTAGTAGTAAGGCTAAGAGGATCTTAATATAGATAGTAGGTAGCGATAATACGCTACTAAGGAAGTCCTACGCTTCTACTAAGAAGGTTATTATTAAGATATCTAGCGATAAGCAGTCTACTATTCCTACTAGTAATAATAACTTTATACGTAACTCTTTACGTAAGTTATCTAAGAAGGATAAGAAGTATGCTATAATAATCCTCGACCTAGTATAGAGTAATATCTTATCTTTATCTAAGATAGTAGGTATATTCGACATATAGCCTATATTAGCTCGTAGGTTAGAAGAGGTTAAGATCCCTAGAGGTTAGATTACTAATATATTAATAACTCCTATTAGTACTCGCCGCCTCTATAAGTACTATAAGCGCTCCTCTAATACGATCTCTACTACGACTAACCTAGCTCCCTCGCTCTAAACCTCCTCTAGTCCGCCTATAGTAACTACTATAACTACGGACCCGTAGATAGCTACGCTAGCTAATACTACTACCCCTAGTCTAGTATAGGTTCCTAGCACGCTATAAACTATTATAGCCTTCGCTACCGCTATAATAATAGGTGCCGCTACTACTATATTAATAGCGCGGTACTTTAGCTTTAGTATCTAAGGATAGATTATTAAGAGCGAGATATATAAGGCGTTAAGGTAGTAATAGTCTGCCTATAGTTAGTAGCTTACCTTACTAGTAGTAGACTAATACGCCTACCTCTATATATTAGTATAGTATTAGGTTTTCTTTAGAGTCGATAGAGGAGAAATAAAAAGCGTTATTTTAATATTACTTATTACCCTTTCTTATCTCTATCTACCTATAGTTCGATAAGGATTCCTACTATTCTTTTAAAAGCTCGTCTATCTCCTTAAAGTCCTCCGCGCTTTACTATATATTATTCTACTTATCGCAATTCTTCTATCGTAATAGGTATTCTCTCTTACTCTTCCTTATACGCTTATCTAAGATTTTCTTAACTTCCTATAGCTCTTCGCCGTTAGGTATAATCTTAGGTTTAGTAATATTCGTTAAAGGTTCGCTATCGCGCTTCTTAAAGAGTTTAAGGAGCGATATATAGAATACGTTATAGATTTAGTATAAGACTAGAAGGCGAAGATAGTAGGCTTGTCGCCCTATAGGTTCCTTAACTACAAACGGACTAATAAACTTAGTAGATATCTTCTAGCTTAGCTATAATAGCTTTAGGTTCTTAGAGCTAAGGAGAATAAGATCTCCTAGCCAAAACGTTAATAGAAGATGCTTTTTATTATACTACTTACGCTACTACTCTTAGGCTTTATAGAGATACTCTACTATAAGTTCTCGAGACTTATATATTATCTCCGCTCTTATAGATATAGCTAGCGCCTCTCCCTTATAATATACGTCCTTATATATAGCCTATCTTAGATACTTACTAAGTACTAATTTAAATAGGCTTATATTAGTACTAGAGTAAGGCGTATTATTATACGCAAACTCTACGAATAATAATAACTAAAGCTAATTATCCTAGTTATCGTTCGTAAAGTATTATAAGAATGTTTCTAAAGTCTAATTTTAACGCTCTATCTAGCTATCTATCTAAGGGTAGTATATAGTACTAAGTCTGCGCTCTATCTAATAATAGAAGCAGATCTCGGTCTAGAGCTTAGAAGTAAATAGCGAGCTATAGTCGCTAATAATTCCTTTTAGAAAGCTAAACTTCGTTATAATATTCTTAATAAACGTATTAGTAAACTATTCTATATCCTAAGTACTCTATATAGTAATATAGATTACTATCTTAGACATCCTATCTATAATTACTAGTATTGTATTATATATAGTACCTTTAGACTTTACTAGAGGCAGACTAGTTATAAAGTCTAAACTAATCTCCTCCTAAATATCTTTAGGAATTAGTAATAGCGCAAGCTCGCTATATAGTAGATGCCGCCCTAGTTTCGATCTTTAGTATACTATATAGGATTTAATATAGCTCTTTACATTAGACTCTAATTTAGGCTAGTATAGTGTTCTTTTAATTAGCTACGATATCTTATTAGCTCCGAAATAGCCTATAAGTATAGAGTTATAGAATGTTACTAGGATCTCGTTCTATATTATAGGTTCGTTAGGAACGAAGAGCCTTCTATAAAACTATAACAGATTGTTCTTATTAAAACGCTATAGATTAGCGCGCCTAAGGGTAACTTGCCTATAACTAGGTCTAGTTCGGATCTAGGCTATAAATAGATCCTTCTCCTATAATATTATAATTACTTATATAAACTTAGCGTTAGTATCGCCTAAACTAGTTTCGCTTATAAGCAAAATACGTACTTAAGAGTATAATATGTAGTATAGATAAGTACTAGTACTAGCGTCTAGGAAGGACGCATTACGTATATTTAGTACTATTAGTAATTCTTCGCTAGTATCTAAAATCTCTTTAGTTATAGTTTCTAAGCTACTCTCCTTTACTCGCGTCGTACTAACTATTATCTCGATAGTATCGCTTACTAGCCTAAGCCTTTACTAGAGAGTTAGGAGCAATATATTAATAGTATTATTCTCTATCTAATAATCTAGCCTCCGCGAAGGACTATTAGTAGGGTTAGAGACACCTAACTAGTAGTAGATTTCGAAATCGAATTATCCTAGATAAACTGCCTATCTAGCTTATTACGGATTAAGGCGCTAGATTATCTAGATAGTCTTTAGGTTATTATAGTCCGTATATACCTCGACTAGTACTAGTACACTAGTAAAGTACTATTACTAAGTCTTAAAGTAGTAGACGATCGCTAGTAGCTCCTAGTCGTATATCTTCTAGTTCCGCTTATAGTCCTATATCTTTCTAGACGTAAAGGCGATAGGATGCTACTTACTATCTTTAAATAGTTGCGATAAGATCCCTAAGATACTAAAGTCTAATAAATCTATCTCTAGCTTAATCCTCCTAGTTAGATTAAAATAACGAAGAAGTAGTAATTCTTTAAAATGCTTCTTTACCTTCTTAAATAACTCCTAGGCCGCTTTAGTCTAGTTAAAGTCTTAGTTACCCTTTAATAAGTCGGTTATAGTAGCTATTTTCTTCGTATAACCTTTAACGAACTATTAGTAGAAGTTTGCGAAGCTAAGAAATCCTTAGAGCTCCTTAATTATTATTAGGCGAGGCTAGTCTCGGATTGTCGCTACTTTATCTAGATTAGCTACTACTCTATCTTTCTTAATAATAAAGCCTAGGAACTTTACTAAGTTAGCGGCGAACTTATACTTCTTTAGATTATAGTATAGGCTCGCCTTCCTAAGGCGGTCTAGTACCTTTCTTACTATAGACTAGTACTCCTCTAGATTATTAGAGTGCGTATAGATAAGAATATTATCTAAATACATAACGTAGATATTATCTAGAAGACCTAAAAGAGTATAGTTAATATATACTTAGAAGGTTACTAGAGTATTAGTTAAGCTAAAGGGTATAATATAATATTAATAGTATCTATACTACGTATAGAATATAGTCTTCTACTTATTACCTTTGTAGATCTAGATATAGTAGTAAGCATCCTTTAGGTCTAGCGAGATAAAGTACTTTACGCTAATAAGTTAGTCTAGGGTTTCTTTAATAAGAGGGAGTAGATATCTGTCCTTAATAGTAACGTTATTTAAGGCTTAGTAGTCTACGTATAAGCGTAGGTTACTATCTACCTTTAGAATCAGAAAGAGAGGTACGCTAGTAGGGCTAATACTATATTTAATCCGCCTAGCTATAAGTTCCTTCTTAAGATATTCTTAAAGGACTTCCTACTTATAGGCTAATAATAGATATAGCGGTCTATAAGGAGGTTCCTTCCTATCTACTAAATTAATAGTATAGTTAGTTACTTAGTAAGAGAGGAGTATACTAGTAGCTTTATTATCGAATAGGTCCTAGTAGGTATATAGCGTATCTAGGATCTTTAGATCGATAGTAGCTTTAGTAATATATACCTTTAATAGACTATTAGTAGTACGCTCGACTTAAATCTAGCTAACGTACTATACTAGCTACTTCTCGTCTCTCTTTAGTATACGCGCTAAGGCTTTAGTAGAAATAAAGTCTATATCTTCTTTAACATACCCCTATTTCTAAGCATCCTAGCTATTTAAAATATCGATCGCATAATACTTAAGGGTATAACGGCCTAATAGAACTTCCTAATTAGCTATGTCTATACTATATGCGAGGATAGTCTTCTAATAAGCTTATCCTATATAATTAGTTATTATAAGCTACAACTTATATATACTATAGTACTTCTAGCTTTAGGAGCTTAGCTAGCTAATATCTAGAATCTAGGCTATAACCTTAGGAAGGTCGTACTTAACTATAACACGCTAGTCTAATAGCGTAACTTGTCTATAAGTATTAAACGTAACTCTTACCTCCGAATTATTAGTAGGTAAGCTGCTTAGAGTATATAAAATATACTAGTCGCAAATAACTTTTTTACTCTCGAGTAGCTAGATAGTATTATTAGTCTTTAAGTGTTTTTTCCTAACTACTACTAATCTACCTATAGTTAGGTTTAGGATTTTTTTAGAATAATAGGAGTCTTATTAGGATTACCGCCTAAATTGTTCTTAGCCTTAGGACAATTAGGCTAGAGGTAGCCCTTCTCGCTATACTTATAGTAATTTATTTTGCTTACGTCGCGTTTAGGCTTCTCGAACGGACTATTAGTAGTATAATCCTTCGACTTCTTCTTGCTCTTTATAGAGGAAGCTTTTAGCGTAGGCTTCTTCTCTATAGGCTTCTTAGCTATCTTCTTCTTTAGAATGTTCTTCTCTAATCTAGAAGTAAGATCTATAAGCTTATCCTAGGTTATAGAAGTAGTATTATAGTTAATAATAGCTTTCTATAGCTTATCTATAAGTCGAGCAAAGTAATAGTATAGGAGCTACTTCTTAGTATACTAAGGATCTATCTAGTTCTTAAGCTCCTCTATATATATAAAGAAGGCTTAGGCTATCTAGTCCGACTTCTGCCTATAACCTACGTACTTAATATAGGCTTAAAGGAGTCGATCCTCTAGGCTATCTAAGAGTTAAGCTATAAAGTTCTAAAAGTACTTCTAGGTAATAGCTTTATGTTCTACCTCGCTCTTCGACCTCTACTATACCCTCTAATAGTCCTTAGGCGTATCCGAAAGATACTATATAGCCTAGGTTACTCGCTAGTAACCTTCGTTATAGAGGTATAGGGCTTAGAAGAAAGTAATCTTATAATTAAGAATAAAGTCTTCTAACTACTTAAAATTCTTCCCTTTATAATTAGGTAGTTCCTTAATAGTCCGCTTCGCTAAGGAGTATCTACCTATTAGTAGTCTGTCGGCGGTCCGCTTCTAGCTATAGTAATCCTATAACTTAACCTATAGGCAAGTAATATCGGCTTAGAGCTAGAGTTCCTACCTATAATCCTAAAGCGTATAAACCTATCTATAGACTAATTCCTTATTATCTCCTTAATTAAGGCCTCTCGTCTCCTCTCTACCTTCTTATTACTTATTACCTTCTTTAAGCTAACTTTGCTAACTAAGTAGTTAGTTATATACCTGCTTATCTTCTCCCTCGATCTCTTTAACAAATCCCCTCTACCTTAATAGACTAGTAGGATCTTATCCTTCTAGACCTATAAGCTAAGGCTAAGATTAGGTAAAGGGAGCTATTAGAGCTACTACTCTAAAACGAGTATAAAGATTACTCTATAATAAGGCCTTATACGTATATAGAGACTATATAAATAAGGTAGAGGTTGTAGCGGAGATAATAGACCCCTATCTATATAGATTAGTAATCTTAGAGAAAGAAGAGATCCCTCCTCTTAAGAGGAACCCTCTCTTATAGAAGAATCTCCCCTCTCTTCGACTCTTATCTAACTAGAAGTAGGTCTGATAGAGAATCTAATTCCTTCTTAACTACCTATAGTCTGTTAGAGGTAAGGGGTAGAGAACTACCTCTTAGGGCCGCTAGCGGACTACCTCTAGTATAGCGAGATCCTTCCTTTAGCCGAACTACTAGCAGACTATAGGTAGTATATATATATATTAACTCTTTATAGACTACCTATAGTATAGACCTAAAGGACCCCCTTAGCCCGAGTCTTACACTTATATATATATAGGGACTATATAAACAAGGTAGAGTTATAGTAGAGATAATAGACCCCTATCTATATAGATTAGTAATCTTAGAGAAGGAAGAGATCTCTTCTCTCGAGAGGAACCCTCTCTTATAGAAGAATCTCCCTTCTCTTCGACTTCTATCTAGCTAGAAGTAGGTCCGATCGAGAATCTAATTCCTTCTTAACTACCTATAGTCTATAGGAGGTAAGGGGTAGGGACCTACCTCTTAGGGCTACTAGTAGACTACCTCTAGTATAGTAAGGTCCTTCCTTTAGCTAAACTACTAGTAGACTATAGGTAGTATATATATATATTAACTTCTTATAGACTACCTATAGTATAGACCTAAAGGACTCTCTTAGCCTAAGTCTTATAGGCGCCTCCTTCCTAAGCCGACATCCTAATAGCAAGGTATTATAACTTATATCGCGTATCTCGCTCTATATACTATTATAAATATAGAATAGAACTTTATAGAAGGTCTACTATAGTAACTAGCCTAAATAGGAAGTTACGCGTTATTATAGTAACGCTTTTAGCGCCGAATTACTAGAGTTAATATTAAATTCTTCTCTTTAGTTAATTGCTAACTATTCTCCTACTTAATAGTCTTCTACGCTCTTCTTTATTAAAGTCCTATAACTACGTACGGTCTATAATTAACTTCTCTATTTATATAACTCTCTACGATCTACCTATAATACTAGGCTTCTATAGTAGTAGTACTACTATTATTAGTACGCGTATATCTAATATTAGTACTAATAAGACATATTAATTCCCTACTATAGTTCTATATAACGATGTCCCTATATTATATATCTTTTATATAATATATGCTAAAAGCGTTACTATTAGTCGCTTATATAAAAAGCTAGATAACTATGCCTATAGTTACTATACTAAGAGTAAGAAAGGCTTCTATAAGATTATAAGTTGTCTGCTTATAGTTTTAACTACCTATAGTCTATAGGTAGTAGCTAATTATTCTAGATCTTCTCTCTTCTATAAGGCTGCCTTAATAAAGTCTATAATATATATATTATATATATCGAACTTTATAAGTAGTATAGCGTTAATATTAGTAATATAGATATAGTCTATAATAATAGAGTCGTATTAGCGGCTGCTATTAAGCTTCGCTACGCGTAGTTAACTCTTAACTAGGTAATAGCTACTTATAAGTAGGACCTTAGATATAAGAATAAGTACTACTTATACCTAGATTACTACCTACGTATAGATAAAGAGTACCGCTATATTAAGAATAAGGAGAGACGCTATAAGTAGAGTATAGATATTAAGCTAACCTCTATTATAATATAGATAATAGGTAATATAGCTATAAGTAGACTACCTATAGTATAATATATATTTCTTTTACTAATAGTCTATTATAGAATATAGGCGATATCTAATCTACTACCTCCTATAGACGCGCCCTATTAGTAGCTAATACTCCTTCTAGTCGTCTTTCCTATATAAGGATCTCTAGTAGTTCCTATTATCGCCTATACTATTATTCTAGTAGCGGCTATAAGTATAACTCTATTATACTTAATACTAACGATAAGCTACGTATATATAATAGTAAAAACTCTACCGACCCTAATATAGAGGCAGAGTATATTAACCTTATCGACTACTTTAGAGTAGCCGCCTATAAGCTAACTAAGGTTACTAGCGCTAGTAAGACTAAAAAGGTCGTATATATTAATAATATACTATCTAAGAGCTATAGGCGCTAGGAGCGTAGCCTCTTACTAGACTATACTCCTTACTCTAGCTATTATATCTATTAGTAGTCTAGCTAAGCCTAGACGCTATTTAGAGAGAGCTATACTCTAGACTAGGTCTATAACCTATCTAGTAGTAAGGCTAAGAAGATCTTAATATAGCTAATAGCTAATAATAATATATTATTAAAGAAGTCTTATACTTCTACTAAGAAGAAGAAGGCTGTTATTAAGATCTCTAGTAATAAGTAGTTAGCTAGCTCTACTAGCGATAATAACTTTATACGCGACATCCTATATAAGTCCCCTATAAAGGATAAGAGGTATACTATTACTATCCTCGATCTAGTATAGAGTAACGTCTTACCTCTATTTAAGAATATAGGTATATTCGATATATAGCCTATATTAGCTTATAGGCTAGAGGATGTCCTAATCTCTAGAGGTTCGACTACTAATATATTAATAACTCCTATTAGTACCTACTATATCTATAAGCGCTATAAGCGCTCTCTCGACGTAGCTTCTACTATAACTAACCTAGTACTCTCTCTTAAGATCTCCTCTAGTCTACCTATAGTAACTATTATAACTATAGACTTATAGATAGCTACGCTAGCTAATAATACTACTCCTAGTCTAGTATAGGTCCCTAGTATACTATAAACTACTATAGCCTTTACTACTACTTTAGTAGTAGGTACTACTACTACTATATTAGTAGTATAATACTTTAGATTTAGCCTATAAGAGTAGAGAGCGTTAAGAGCGAGATATATAAGGCGTCGAGATAGTAGTAGTCTACCTATAGTTAGTAGCTTACTTTACTAGTAGTAGACTAGTATACCTACCTTCTTATATTAGTATAGTATTAGGTTTTTTAGAATTAATAGGGGAGAACAAAAAGCGTTATTTTAATATTACTTACTACCCTTTCTTATTCCTATCTACCTATAGTTCGATAAGGACTCCTACTATTTCTTTAAAAGCTTATCTATCTCCTTAAAGTCTTCTACGCTTTACTATATATTATTCTACTTGTTGTAATTCTTCTATTATAATAGGTATTCTCTTATACCCTTCTTTATACGCTTATCTAAGATTCTTTCGACCTCCTATAGCTCTTCGCTATTAGGTATAATCTTAGATATAGTAATATTTATTAAAGGTTTGCTATTACGCTCCTTAAAGAGTTTAAGGAGTAATATATAGAATATGTTATAGATTCGATATAAGACTAGAAGGCGAAGATAGTAGGCTTATCGCCTTCTAGGTTCTTTAACTGCAAATAGACTAATAAACTTAGTAGATATCTTCTAGCTTAGCTATAATAGCTTTAGGTTCTTAGAGCTAAGAAGAATGAAATCTCCTAGCCGAAACGTTAATAGAAGATACTTCTTATTATACTACTTATACTACTACTCTTAGGCTTTATAGAAGTACTCTACTATAAGTTCTTAAGACTTATATATTATCTCTATCCTCGAAGATATAGCTAGCCCCTCCTCTTTATAATATACATCCTTATATATAGTCTACCTTAGATACTTACTAAGTACTAATTCAAATAGGCTCGTACTAGTACTAGAGTAAGGCGTATTATTATATACAAACTCTACAAATAGTAATAACTAAAGCTAATTATCCTAGTTATTATTTATAAAGTATTATAAGAATGTTTCTAGAGTCTAATTTTGCCGCTCTATTTAGCTATCTATCTAAGGGTAGTATATAGTACTAAGTCTACGCTTTATCTAATAATAGAAGTAGATCTCGGTCTAGAGCTTAGAAGTAAATAGAGAGCTATAGTCGCTAATAATTCCTTTTAGAAAGCTAAACTTTGTCGCGATATTCTTAATAAATATATTAGTAAACTATTATAATAAGGCCTTATACGTATATAGGGACTATATAAATAAGGTAGAGGTTATAGCGGAGATAATAGACCCCTATCTATATAGACTAGTAATCTTAGAGAAGGAAGAGACCTCTCCTCTTAATAGGAACCCTCTCTTATAGAAGAATCTCCCTTCTCTTCAACTCCTATCTACCTAGAAGTAGGTCCGATAGAGAATCTAATTCCTTCTTAACTACCTACAGTCTATAGGAAGTAAAGGGTAGGGAACTACCTCTTAGGGCTACTAGCGGACCGCCTCTAGTATAGCGAGATCCTTCCTCTAGCTAATCTGCTAGTAGACTATAGATAGTATATATATATATTAACTCCTTATAGACTACCTATAGTATAGACCTAAAGGATCCTATTAGCCTAAGTCTTATAGGCGCCCTCTTCTTAAGCTAATATCCTAATAGTAAGGTATTATAACTTATATTACGTATCTTACTCTATATACTAGTATAAATATAGAATAGAACTTTATAGAAGGTCTATTATAGTAACTAGCCTAAATAGGCAGGTATGCGTTATTATAGTAACGCTTTAGCGCTAAATTACTAGCGTTAATATTAAATTCTTCCTTTTAGTTAATTACTAACTATTCTCCTACTTAATAATCTCCTCTACGCTCTTCTTTATTAAAGTCCTACAACTACGTATAGTCTATAATTAACTTCTTTATCTATATAACCCTCTATAGTCTATCTATAATACTAGGCTTCTATAGTAGTAATACTACTATTATTAGTACGCGTATATCTAATATTAGTACTAATAAGATATACTAGTTCTAGGCCTTATCTCTACGTAATAATACTCCTATCCTATATATCTTTTATATAATATACGCTAAAGGCGTCGCTATTAGCCGTCTATATAAGAAGCTAGACAACTATACCTATAGTTACTATACTAAGAGCAAAAAAGGCTTTTATAAGATTATAAGTTATCTGCTTATAGTTTTAACCGCCTATAGTCTGTAGGTAGTAACTAATAGTTATAGATCTTCTCTCTACTTTAAGGCCGCCTTAATAAGGTCTATAATATACATATCGTATATATTAAACTCTATAAGTAGCGTAGCGTAGATATTAGTAGTATAGACGTAGTTTATAATAACAAAGTCGTACTAGTAGCTACTATTAAACTTCGCTAGGCGTAGCTAACCTTTAACTAGGTAATAGCTACTTATAAGTAGGATATTAAGTATAAGAGTAAATACTACTTATGCCTAGATTACTACCTACGTACTAATAAAGAGTTCCGCTATATTAAGAATAAAGAGAGGCGCTATAAGCGGAGTATAGATATTAAGACGACCCCTAGAATATTATAGATAATAGGCGATATAGCTATAAGTAGACTACCTATAGTATAATATATACTTCTTTCGCTAATAGTCCGTTATAGGATATAGGTAATATCTAATCTACTATTTCCTATAGACGCGCCCTACTAGTAGCTAATACTTCTTCTAGTTATCTTTCCTATATAAGGATTTCGAGTAGTTCCTATCGCCGCCTATACTATTACTTTAGTAGCGGCTAAAAGCGTAACTCTATTATACTTAATACTAATAATAAGCCGCGTATATATAATAGTAATAACTCTACTAATCCTAATATAGAGGCGGAGCGTATTAACCTTATCGACCGCTTTAGGGTAGCTACCTATAAGCCGACTAAAGTTACTAGTACTAATAAGACTAAGAAGGTTATATATATTAATAATATATTATCTAAGAGCTATAGGCGCTAGGAGCGTAGCCTCTTACTAGACTATACTCCTTACTCTACTTATTATATCTATTAGTAGTCTAGCTAAGCTAAGATACTATTTAGAGAGAGTTATACCCTAGACTAGGTCCGTAACCTATCTAGTAGTAAGGCTAAGAAGATCTTAATATAGCTAATAGCTAGCGATAATACGCTACTAAGGAAGTCTCGCGCCTCTACTAAGAAGGCTATTATCGAGATATCTAGTAATAAGTAGTCTGCTGTCCCTACTAGTAATAATAACTTTATACGTAACTCTTTACGCAAGTTATCTAAGAAGGATAAGAAGTATGCTATAATAATCCTTAACTTAGTATAGAGTAACGTCTTACTTTTATCTAAGATAGTAGGTATATTCGACGTATAGCCTATATTAGCTTATAGGCTAGAAGAGGTTAAGATTCCTAGAAGTTAGACTACTAATATATTAATAACTCCTATTAGTACCCGCCGCCTTTATAAATACTATAAGCGCTCTTCTAACGTAACTCCTACTATAACTAACCTAGCTCTCTTACTCTAGACTTCCTCTAGTCTACTTATAGTAACTACTATAACTATAGACCTATAGATAGCTACGCTAGCTAATACTACTACTACTAGTCTAGTATAGGTTCCTAGTACGCTATAAACTATTATAGCCTTTACTACTACTATAGCTATAAGTGCTACTACTATTATATTAGTAGCGCGGTACTTTAGCTTTAGTATCTAAGGACAGATTATTAAGAGTAAGGTATATAAGGCGTTAAGATAGTAATAGTCCGCCTATAGTTAGTAGCTTACTTTACTAGTAGTAGACTACTATACCTACCTCTATATATTAGTATAGTATTAGATTTTTAGAGGTAGATAGAGGAGAAATAAAAAGCGTTATTTTAATATTACTTACTACCCTTTCTTATTCCTATCCGCCTATAGTTCGACGAGGATTCCTACTATTCCTTTAAAAGCTTATCTATCTCTTCGAAGTCCTCTATACTTTATTATATATTATTCTACTTATTATAATTCTTCTATTATAATAGGTATTCTCTCTTACTCTTCCTTCCGCGCTTATCTAAGATTTTCTCGACCTCCTATAGCTCTTCGCCGTTAGGTACGATCTTAGGTTCGGCGATATTCGTTAAAGGTTCGCTATCGCGCTTCTCGAAGAGTTTAAGGAGCGATATTTAGAATATATTATAGATTCGGTATAAGAATAGAAGGCGAAGGTAGTAGGCCTGTCGCCCTATAGGTTCCTTAACTATAAACAGACTAATAAACTTAGTAGACATCTTCTAGCTTAGCTATAATAGCTTTAGGTTCTTAGAGCTAAGGAGAATAAGATCTCCTAGCCGAAACATTAATAGAAGATACTTTTTATTATATTACTTACGCTACTACTCTTAGGCTTTATAGAGGTACTCTACTATAAGTTCTTAAGACTTACGTATTATCTCCGCCCTTAAAGATATAGCTAGCGCCTTCCTCTTATAATATATGTCCTTATATATAGCCTATCTTAGATACTTACTAAGTACTAATTTAAACGGGCTCGTACTAGTACTAGAGTAAGGCGTATTATTATACGCAAACTCCGCGAATAGTAATAATTAAAGCTAATTATCCTAGTTCTCGTTTATAAAGTATTATAAGAATATCTCTAGTATCTAATTTTAACGCTTTATCTAGCTATCTATCTAAGAGTAGTATATAGTACTAAGTCTACGCTCTATCTAATAATAGAAGTAGATCTTAGTCTAGAGCTTAGAAGTAAATAGCGAGCTATAGTCGCTAATAATTCCTTTTAGAAAGCTAAACTTCGTCGCGATGTTCTTAATAAATATATTAGTAAACTATTCTATATCCTAAGTACTCTATATAGTAATATATATTACTATCTTAGATATCCTATCTATAATTACTAGTATCGCATTATATATAGTACCTTTAGACTTTACTAGAGGCAGACTAGTTACGAAGTCTAAACTAATCTCCTCCTAATTATCTTTAGGAATTAGTAATAGCGTAAGCTCGCTATATAGTAGATACTAACCTAGTTTCGATCTCTAGTATACTATATAGAATTTAATATAGCTCTTTACGTTAGACTCTAATTTAGGCTGGTATAGTATTCTCTTAATTAGCTATAATATCTTATTAGCTCTAAAATAGCCTACGAGTATAGAGTTATAGAATATTACTAGGATCTTGTTCTATATTATAGGTTTATTAGGAACGAAGAGCCTTCTATAAAACTATAACAGATTATTCTTATTAAAACGCTATAGATTAGCGCGCCTAAGAGTAACTTGCCTATAACTAGGTCTAGTTCGGATCTAGGCTATAAATAGATCCTTCTCCTATAATATTATAATTACCTATATAAACTTAGCGTTAGTATTACCTAAACTAGTTTTGCTTATAAGTAAAATACGTACTTAAGAGTATAGTATATAGTATAGACAAGTGCTAGTACTAGCGTCTAGGAGGGACATATTATATATATTTAGTACTATTAGTAGTTCTTTACTAGTATCTAAAATCTCTTTAGTTATAGTTCCTAAGCTACTCTCCTTAACTTATATTATACTAACTATTACCTCGATACTATTACTTACTAGCCTAAGCTTTTACTAGAGAGTTAGGAGCAATATATTAATAGTATTATTCTCTATCTAATAATCTAGCCTCTATAAAGGTCTAAAGGCGGGGTTAGAGATATCTAACTAGTAGTAGATTTCGAAATCGAATTGTCTTAGATATACTACCTATCTAGCTTATCGCGGATTAGGGCGCTAGATTATCTAGATAGTCTTTAGGTTATTATAGTCTGTATATACCTCGACTAGTACTAGTACACAAGCGAAGTACTATTACTAAGTCTTAAAGTAGTAGATAATCGCTAGTAGCTCCTAGTCGTACGTCTCCTAGTTCCGCTTATAGTCCTATATCTTTCTAGACGTAAAGGCGATAGGATGCTACTTACTATCTTTAAATAGTTGCGATAAGATCCCTAAGATACCAAAGTCTAATAAATCTATCTCTAGCTTAATCCTTTTAGTTAGATTAAAATAACGAAGAAGTAGTAATTCTTTAAAATACTTCTTTACCTTCTTAAATAACTCCTAGGCCGCTTTAGTCTAGTTAAAGTCTTAGTTACCCTTTAATAAGTTGGTTATAGTAGCTATTTTCTTCGTATAACCTTCGACGAACTATTAGTAGAAATTTGCGAAGCTAGAAATCCTTAGAGCTCTTTAATTGTTATTAGGCGAGGCTAGTCTCGGATTGTCGCTATCTTATCTAGATTAGCTACTACTCTATCTCTCTTAATAATAAAGCCTAGGAACTTTACTAAGTTAGTAGCGAACTTATACTTCTTTAGATTATAGTATAGGCTTACCTTCCTAAAGTAGTCTAGCACCTTTCTTACTATAGCCTAATACTTTTCTAGACTATTAGAGTATATATAGATAAGAATATTATCTAAATATATAACGTAGATATTATCTAGGAGACCTAGAAGAGTATAGTTAATATACGCTTAGAAGGTTACTAGAGTATTAGTTAAGCCGAAGGGCATAATATAATATTAATAGTACCTATACTACGTATAGAACGTAGTCTTCTACTTATTACTTTCGCGGATCTAGATATAGTAGTAGGTATCCTTTAGGTCTAGCGAAGTAAAGTACTTTATACTAATAAGTTAGTCTAGAGTTTCTTTAATAAGAGGGAGTAGATATCTGTCCTTAATAGTAACGTTATTTAAGGCTTAGTAGTCTATATATAAGCATAGGTTACTATCTACCTTTAGAATAAATAAGAGAGGTACGCTAGTAGAGCTAATACTATATTTAATCCGCCTAGCTATAAGTTCCTTCTTAAGGTATTCTTAAAGAACTTCCTACTTATAGGCTAATAGTAAATATAGTAGTCTATAAGGAGGTTCCTTCCTATCTACTAAATTAATAGTATAGTTAGTTACTTAGTAAGAGGGAAGTATACTAGTAGCTTTATTATCGAATAGGTCCTAGTAGGTATATAGCGTATCTAGAATCCTTAGATCGATAGTAGCTTTAGTAACATATACCTTTAATAGACTATTAGTAGTACGCTCGACTCGAATCTAGCTAACGTACTATACTAGCTACTTTTTATCCCTCTTTAGTATATATACTAAAACTTTAGTAGAAATAAAGTCTATGTCTTCCTTAATATACTCCTATTTCTAAGCATCCTAGCTATTTAAGATGTCGATCGTATAGTGCTTAAGGGTATAATAGCCTAATAGGACTTCCTAATTAGCTATATCTATACTATATATAAGGATAGTCTTCTAATAAGCTTACCCTATATAATTAGTTATTATAAGCTATAACTTATATATACTATAGTACTTCTAGCTTTA
>JAHESH010000273.1:0-27436 GCA_020826765.1 Teratosphaeria viscida
GCTAGTTTTTTAATTCTAAAAAACAGAAAAACTAGCCTAGACCCTAGTTTATTAGAATAACTAAAATCTAGGCCTAGATTTTAGTTCTAAAAAATAGGCCTAGATTTTAGTTTATTAAATAGTTAGAATATACGTATATATATTTATATCTTTAGTAGATAGAGGACTATTATAAGATTTAGCGAACGCTTTATATACTATAGCCCTTACTATAGCGTACCGCTAGTAGTATATTAATAGGTCTATATTATACTTCTAGTAGTAGTCGTCGAAGTCTTTCTTTATAATAAGGTAATTCTAGATAATCGCGTAGAAGGTAGAAAGAGTCTTTCTAAGACCTACTTTATCTATAAGAAGTATATATCTAATCTTACTTATAATACGCTATATAATATAGTAGATAGTAGCGAGCTACTATACCTTTAACTCTAGACTATAATACTTAGCTATAAACGAACTCTTATTCTTAGTAATTATAACTTCGAGGTCTAGGCCTTCCTTAATCGTCGTCTATAATACGCTACTAGCGTACTTCTTATTCTAGCTAGTAGATAGTTAGAGAAAGCGACCTTATATAGTCGACTCTACGTGTTCTTATAGTAACTCTAGGTCGTTAACTATTATATTATTCGTCTATAGGAAAAATATCTTGTCTTAGTATAGTCTTTCGCTATAAGGTACACCCTATATAAACGAAATATTACCTACTACGATTTTAATCTATTCTACCTTCTCTATAGGATTAGTTAGCGCTAGCGAAATATAGTCTAGTAACATCTTACTAATAATACTCTTCTTCTTATCGAACATTTGTTCTTCGTATTATTTGTTTTATATATTATTATTATAAATAGGTTACGCGAACTAATTAAGGAGGATATCTATATTTAGCTAGGTAGATATCTTATCGAGCGCGCGTATACTAGCCTTATATCTCTACCTCTATTCTACGGACATCTATATACTCGCCTAGAATAGGAAGATAGGAAGGATTATAGAGTTATTATACTCTTTTAACTTAGTCTTACTATAATAGTTAGAGAACTATATCTTTTAGAAGAGAATAGTATAGTAGAGATCCTTAGGCTCCTAGTCGAAGATCTTATAGTAGTCTTAGTTACTATTATAGGGACTAGAAAAGATTATCTTAATGTCGAACTAAGTACTATTCTTAATATACTCCTTTATCTTATAGGCGAAATAGAGGATTATAAGATAGAAGTTGTTATTATTATCTTTATACTCCTTCTTACTATTACTATTAATATTAGCTTACTTAATAGATCCTTACTTTATACCTTTAAACATTATAGTAATTTTGATTACTAGTAACTTGCTATCCTTTTTACTATATAGGATCTTTTAGATAGTATTATTATCTAGTATATATATGCGCTATAGCAAACGTTAGTATATATAGCTAGTTCGAATAGATAAAAAATAGGCTAGTTTTTAGTTCTTATATAAACTTAAAATTTAGGCTAGTTTTTTATCTCTATTAGTTATATTACTAGAGTTAGGTATACTTACGTTTTTCTATATAGCTAACTAATCGAGGGTAGGTAAATACTCTATAACTAGATTACGTAGCTCGATCCTATTCTTAAGGTTAAGATAGCCTACAACCGACCTAATATTAAGATTTCCTAGTTCGATGTTTATAATAAAGATAAAGTGTTCTAGTATAATAGATTTCCTAAGTTACTAGCTCTTAGCTTATTTAATGTCTCTCTTCTTTTATAGGGCTTACTCTTATCCTTTACGACTTAATACGAGCTTATTAGGAGCGAGGCTAATAGGTGCGTTAATATAATCTATGTTCGCTTTATAGATAGCCCTCTACTCGGACCTTATAGTCTTCTTTAGCGTTTTAGCCTTCTTAGTTTCTAAACGCTAATTAGTTTCGAGCAAATTTTGCCTTAGTTTGTCTATTATTATATTCGTAATATCTAGCGTATATAGTAGGGTTTTATTATTATACTTATATCTCTTACTAGATAGAGTCCCTACTAACGCGTTAGAGTTAGAACGCTTTACTATAGTAGAGATAATATTAGCGTCGGGTTAGCGAGATCTATTATAGTAGTAGATCGATATAGATAAGTAGAGAGGATAGGTAGTACTAAAAAGAACTTAAAATCTAGGCCTAGATTTTAGCTAAGTTGTAGATTATAAAAGATTAGAAGGATTATTAGTAGTCGGAAGTTAAAATATAATTAGCGAAGGGCGCTAATATATAAGCGTCTATACGCGTATATATTACTAGGTAAGTCCTATATAATATATATAATAGACGTAAAGGCTAGGGACATATTACTAAGTTATATATAATAGAGGTAAAGGCTAGCGTCCTAAGATTTACATATATTTTTAGTATATATATTAGGTTATACGCCTATATATTACTAAGTCGCAGTTATGTTACTAAGTCGTATATAACTTGTATATAATAGAGGTAGTTACTTATAATAGAGGTCGTCGCTTATAATAGAGGCTAAAGCTAGGGTCCTAAGATTTATATAGTAGAAGTATATATATAGGAGGTAGTACGTACGTCTAATTACTTTACTATATTATATAGGCTAGAACTAAAATCTAGGCTGGTTTTTCGGTTATTAGCGTAGTATATATACTATACGTCTACTAGGTAAGTATAATATAGTATTATATCTAGACGAGGCGCGATTATAATATATGTAGGTATATCTACTTCTAAAAATCTTAAGTATAGTATATATATATAGTGTCGTAGTTACCTAGCAAAGAGTATATATCTAGTATGTAATTTATTATATAGTATAGAAAGTAAAAGCTAGCCTAGTTTTTAGTTCTTCTATAGCGATAAATAGAAAGTAAAAAACTAGCCTATTTTTTAGTTCTTCTATAGCGATAAATAGAAAGTAAAGAATAGGCCAGATTTTTAGTTCTTATATAGCGATAAGAACTATCGACGAGTCTAATAGTCTAACTATACGAGGAGGACAGCTAAGCAAAATCTAGGCCTAGTTTTTATTTAATCTTATAGTCGATTAGTTAAGGCTAATATACGACGACAAGCGAGGTTATATATTTAGATAGCAAAACCTAGCCTTTATTTAATTATATAGTCGATTAGTTAAGGCTGATTTATAATAACAAGCGAGGTTATATATTAAGAAGGCAAAAACTAGCCTGTTTTTTAGTTCTTCTATAGTAATAAATAGAAAGTAAAAAAGAGGCCTGTTTTTTAGTTCTTCTATAGCGTTAAGAACTAGGCTAGTTTTTAATTTATATAATGTTAGTTATATATAATATTATATAGTAAAGAGAATTACTAGTTATAATAGGTAGAGTTTTACTAGGAATCTTAGTATATAGGGTATTCTTCTTATAAACATTATTACTATAGTTCTTACTCTTTATAAACACTATTACTATAGTTCTTACTCTTATATACATTATTATAGACTTATTAGTTAGGTGTCGATAGGTTATTATTAGAGTAGATTATATAGTATAGCTAATTAGGTACAAAGGTATCTAGTAAGTATCTAAGCCGCGTAAAGATATATAGATTAGAAGTTGTAGTTTTAGGTATAATTACGTAGGATGTTTTTAATATAGGAGGGGATGTTCTAATATCTTATAATAAGTCGGCGGATAGTATTAATCGTAGTATCTACGTACAGAATATATAGGAGGTTAGCTAGGGCTTCTAGGAGTAGTATAGATATAGGGTTAGTTATAGATAGGAGGTATTATATATATTAGATAATAAGGCAGATAGTAGTCTTCTAAGGTACTATATAGTATAGTATGTCGCTATTAGCGACTAGTACTATTAGAGACGCTATAATTAGTAGTAAGCGAGTTAGATAGGTAGAGTTAGTATAGGTAGTCGATTATAATATAGCTATTATAGTAGTTACTCGTAGGATTAGGTCCGTAGCGTAGTTATAAGGCTTAGTAGCTAAAGTAAGTCCTAGAGTAGTTCTATCTACTAGCTTAGAGGAAAGGTTACTAGTAAAGGGATCCTTACTATTAGAGGTATCCTTATTACCTATCTCTACTACGCTAGAGCTATTAATCTACGCGTTATTCTTTCTATATATAGCTATCCTTCGCTCTAATATACGCTACCTTTACTCTTATAGTTTGCTACTTATCTCCCTAGTACTAGAGCTTTAAGCGCTCTAGTTATACCTTCTTTATATAACTACCTTACGCTATAACCTACGCTACCTCTACTCTTATAGTTAATCGCTTATCTCTACTATACTAGAGCTTCGAGTACCTATATTATTCCCTAGCTCTTACTTATTTATTAGATGCTCTATAATAGACGCGTTAAAGAACTCTATATCTATACTATTAGGATATTATTTAGGCTTTAACTTATATCTAGTAAGAATTTCCTTCTATTAGGCGGCTATAATATATTTTACTATATAATAGTTAGGGCGCTTATATATTAGATTAGGCTTGCTAGTAATAGCCTAGATAGAGTATAACTAGATCCTATTAGTATACTATATAGCCTAAAGATATATAATATTAGATATGTCGATATAGCGATTATTATCCTTCGCCGCGAGGAGGATATATCGACAATTGTCCTAAGTAAGTAGGCTCTAGGCGCTAGGGCTAGAGGGTACTATATAGAACTATACTAGCGGTTATTAGAATCTATAGAGTACTTCCTATAGCCTCCTATTATCTTCCTCTAGGTTCCGCTCTATATAGATAGTAGGGAGTACTACTAGCTATTATACTATTCCTTTTATAGACTTATAGATATAGGACTTCTTATACTATAAGAAGTAGGTAATAAGGCTAGCTCTTATAAGGTAGAAGCTAATCTAACCTTAGAATATAGAGGCCTAGTCTTCGCTATATATAGTATAGATAGCTTCGTAGCTCTACTAAAACTATTAGCGCTATTTATACGACGGGCCTTAGTCCTAGCTACTATAGTTATATCTATCGTTCTAGTTAAATAGTAGGCCTAAGCGCGACTCGAGATTAGTAGGGAAGCTTATAACCCTATAATTACTTATAATCCTATAATTCCTAGAGCCTTATAATATAGCCTAGTTTTAAGCCTTACCTATAGAGTATAAAATAACTAGATTATATCCTAGAGCACGCTTTATAATACTATAGGACAGACTATACTAGCTATAGGCCTTAGCTAGAGAGAGTCGATTAAGACTAATTAGCTACTTCTTCGTAAGAATATAGAGAATATAATTATAATATAAGAAGATATAAGTACGCTAGAGTAGCCTAGTAATAGTCCTTATAAACGACAACAATATTCCTAGTTACTCCTAGTATAGCTAATTTCTCTAATAGCGGTCTATTACTATAAACTATAGCTATATTCTAATTAGTAGTAGGTATAAGGTAATATAGGCGTCCCGAAACTTCTTAAACTTCGTACTAAGTAGAATACTAGTATTATAGCTAAATTGTTTAAGGTACTATCTATTAACAAAAGTAGTTTATTATAGAATAAGGAGTTTAAAACGTATAGTACTTTAGTTAAATATGTTATATAGTAACTAAAGCATACTAGTCGTCTTAAATAAATTTATAAGACTAAGGCTACGCTAGAATAATAGTTAGTTAATAAGTAGATCTAGATTATTGTCGTTAATAGCGAGCTCTTCTTCGTAAGCTCTTATACGAATAGTACTATAAGCGGCTATCTACTAACTAGTATTAGCCTATACTTTACTAGTATCTAGTACCTACGTTTTATTATAGTAGTAATATATTTCTTTCGCGAAGTAATTATAATTAGAGAAGTCGCTACTACTAATTAGGTTCTCGATTAGAGAGAAGAGTATACTTAGTATAGATATATAGGTAAGCTAGTCCTCCTTTAATAGCTTAATACTATATAGCGTTAATAGTATGCTATATATAGTAACAAACTATTATTAGAAATTATACTATAGCTACGAAATAGCATCCTACTTTCTAAGATAGAAGAATAGCATATAGTAGTTATTATCTATAATAGTAGGCTACGTATCGATAAGATCGTTATTATTAGTAAGTTAATTAAATAGCTCCTACGAGATCTAATATTTCTAACGAACTAGAAAGGTAGTATACTAGTCGCTAGTCTAGTATAACGTATAGAGATAGTTAAAATAGTTAGTCGTAAGAGCTAAACTAGAAAGTACGCGGCGTCGAAGGTTAGTATTATATTAGAAGTAGGACTATCGATACTAGTATAGTTCCTATTAGTATATTATAGTAAGACTAAGGTTCTAGTATATAGGCTCTCTAAATATTAGTAGGCTTAATTTGTCTAGGTATATCTAAATATCCTTCTTAGTTATATATGCCTATATATATACTAGTCCGCCCTCTTATATAGTACTCTTAGCTAGTAGGTCTACGCGAACCGACCCCCCGTCTATAGTACTATACTATTAGAAATACTATACGCGTTAGGTACTATAACTAGATCTACTTATATTAGTAGTATTATATACTACTTTATATACTAGTATAAGTAGTATACTATTAGTACTTATAGTAGTATCCTTATACGCGAGATCGAGATATATATATACTAGGTCGACATACTTATAATAAAATCTCTTATTTAGGTCGTAGTTATATAAATTGCGAAGCTATCTAATATTACTAGTCTACTACTAAAGCTTCCTACTATAGTTAAAATATATAAGTTAAGTATTATACTATTCTAGGCTAGCGTTATTAAGTTTCTACTTAATATAGCTCTATAGTTTATAATAGAGGTTACGTCGGTTAACAAATTTATTAGGGAGGTTATATTTTAGTTCGACAAGCGACTAATTAGCGTTAGTAGTAGATTATATTTATTAGGTACAGCTTCGGAAATATGCTTCGTTATATAATTAAGGGTAGTAGATAAGTAGAGTCTTATATCTAGGAGATTAACTATATATCTCTTATATTATAGGTATAAAGAATAAATCGATCTACTCTTCTTAGTACTAAGTAGGCATAGATAGTCGTATAGCGCCTAGTTTAACTTTAGGAGGCTATAGAAGTAATAGGAAGAATACTATAATAGAATACTCTTCTAACTTTCTAAGGTACGCGTACGCTACTTTATATAGTCTCCTCTTCGTCTATAGAATATAAAAATACTAGTTCCTAGTAATTATATAACTAGGCCCTAGTAAGTATAAGCTATTAATAAAGTTACGAAATATATCGAGAGATTTAAGTACGACGAACTCGCCGTCGAGATTATAGGTACGTTCGAACTAGATTAGTAATCTATAATATAGTATATATAACTTATAGAGTAAGAGTTTTAGTCGTATAGTAGATATAGTTGTAGTAGGAGTACTAGAGTATAGTAAGCGCTATTTATCTTCGGGCTAGGCTCTATAATCTATAAATAGTATACGACTTCGGCCTAGTAGTATATTAGGTAGATTTAGGTATAGTAAATTTATAAAGAAGTACTTATAGATATAAGCGATATCTTATCTAGTACTATAGTCTTCTTTTAAACATCTAAGGTATATAATAGCCTCTTTATAGTTATAGCTACATAGACGTAGGCTCTATTTTATTAGAGTAGTAGTATAACTAATAGTAGTATACTAATTAGTCTACGCTAGTATAGTATCTACTTCGCTTTCTACGTCGCTAGTAATTTTATTATCGCTAGATACTTACTTATTCTCTAATTTCTCTTAAAGCTCGAATTCTAATATCTTAGCTAATTAGTTATAGACTATATTACGTATGTTATCGAGCTCTTTATTACTAAAAAGACCTACTACGCTACGTAAATATTAACCTTAATAAGGAGAGGTTAGTAGACGCTATATAGTTAGAGAGGTAGTACGCGCGTTATAGATAGTAGGAACGCTACTAAGTAATAAGACTCGACGTAGTAAAAGAAGTAAAATAATAGCTTGTTTTTTAAGTTTAATCTAATATATAGTTTAAAGAAGCGAAGAGATAATAACTAAAATCTAGGTGTAGTTTTAATTTGTTTTATCTAGTAGTAGAGCGCACCTATTATAGTTTAGGTATTATATAGGTTATAGTCGCTATATTACGCGTTTAACCTATTAGGTACTAGGCTACTACTATATTAATATATATCCTCTTCTTATTTACTATACTTATCTTATATACTATACTTATCTTATATACTATACTTGTCTTATATACTATTATCGTAGAATAAGTCTAGTGTCGTATCCTCGTCTTTATTATCTTCTATAGTCGGTGCCTAGTAGTAAGAGCTTTAGCTACTAGGTAATATCTCTTAGTTTAGTAATATAGCTATAATAGATAATAATAGTTAATAAGTATTATTATTATAAGTAGGCTATAGCTCGGCCTTAGGCTCTATAGGTAAGGGACTATTTATATAGCTAGTAATATCGTTCGACGGAATAGCTATATATATAGTATAGTATTATATTTAAGGAGGGATTTATATATAAGTCTATAATAGTATAATAGGCTTTTAATTATAATATAGTTTAATAATAATAAGTAGTCGGTTTAGTATAGAGTCTTAGTTATACTATAAGGGCTACATAGTAGCTAGTATAATATATAGCGTATAAGGACTCGCTATCTAGTAGAAGGCGCTTACTATAAGTACTAGATTAATAGTAGCGACATTACTTTACTTTAGTAATAGTTAGGTTCTATCGACTAATCTAGGCGTAGAGAGTTATAATAAGGCCTTATACGTATATAGGGACTATATAAATAAGGTAGAGGTTATAGTAGAGATAATAGACTTATTACGCGGACTATAACATATAAGATAGTAATATAGTATAGACTTGTTAATTGTTAGAAGCTATCTGTTCTCTAGAAGGTCCCTTAGCTACGGTCCTATAGTAAGGACTATACTTTCTATAATAATATCCCTCCTAATAATTCGAAAAAGTTACGCCTACGTAATATAGTCTTATACTCTTTTTATTACTATTATATCTATCTCCTCCTTGTCTCCACACTACCTTATATTAGCCTTATCCTTTAGGGATGTTCGCCCCTACTCGTTCGTTAATATTAGTAGTATAGTAATAGTACTTATAATAATAGTCTTCTATCTAGCGTTAGAGTCTACGCTAGATAGGTATTAGGTAATTTTTTCTTATTTTTTAGTTTAGCTCCTCCTACTATAGTCTTATACTAGTCTGCTCTTTAAGACCTCTTAACCCTAATAGTCTCGTACTTCTCTCTACTACCTAGTACTTCTATCGCTATACGTCCTACCTTAGTTACGTCGTTCCTTCTCTACGTCCTATTAGCTATTAGGAAGGTTACCTCTAGTAGCATATTTAAGATAGTTCTATCTAGGGTCTCGGCGTTAACCTTTAGTAGGCTAGCCTTAATCCTCGCGAGTATATTAGTTAACGTACTACTAGTAACTATAAATAGAGCCGTTATTATAGTACTTAGAGCTATAGATAGGATTATAACGCTATCTACCTTATATATCCTCCTAAGCTCCTATATTATTAGGACCGTTATACGCTTAGATAGTATCGCTACCTTATATACTCTAGCGGCGTTCCTCTTCCTAGAAGCTACTAACTTCTTAAGGTTCTTAGCCTCTTCTTATAGTCTCGTAGCTATTACTATATTACTCCTATATATAATCTAACTATTTATAAGAGCGACTATTATAATATTGTTCGTATTATAGGCGATACTATCCTCGTTGTTAGCTAGGTCGTCGTTATTATTATCTACGTTAAGTAAATTAATTAGTATAAACTAGGGTGTAGATAGGTTATTAGTAACTATCCTATGCTTCTTACTTAGTCTTTCTACTATATCTTAATCGTTATTAGCCTTAGCCTTAGTAAGTACTAGATAGTTGAGGCTAGGCCTCTTTCCTTTACTAGTAACTAGTATCGCGGGAGGATTGTCGTTATTAGGGACGATAATAATAGTCTTACTCTTATTAGAGTTTAGTAGAGCGAGAAGGCTAGTCTCTATATTACTATTATCTAGTGTTTCCCCTATCTAGTTATTATCTTTAGGCTAGTTAAATATCTAGGATATATTACTATCTTACACCTTCGTTAACTATTCTAAGGTTAGAGTCTTCGTAATAGTTATCTTACTAGCGCTACCCTTATTACCTCTCTTACGCTTCTTAGGAGTCTTAGGCTTAGGTAGAATAAAGACCTTAAAGTTATGCTCTATTATACCTAGTCTCTAGAGGGCATATATAAGATTTGCTAGTATTGCTTTCTACTCTAGTAATAGTACTACGAATACATATATTAGGTCTCTAGTCTTATCTAGAGTATATTCCTTAGGACGTACGTTCCTAGCTAGATAGTCTTCTCTAAATAGGCGCGGTAGCACCCTTATATTAGTCCTTATAGCTTTTAGTATTACTCTAGTTACCTCTACTATACTCCTAACTATTACTAGCTCGCTTATAGCGTAGGCTATAAAGTCCTTTAATAGATAGTCGACGTCGACGAACTCTAGCTATTATATAGCTTCGAAGTCTACCTCTATATTATAATCTACCTAGAAGATAGTATTATAACCCTCCTTTTAAGCGCTATTATACGTTAGCTTCCTAAAGCCGACTATCCTTAGCCTAGTCTATAGGAAAGGTCCGTTCTTATTATCCTAAATAGAGATCTTAGCCTTAGATATAACCTTCTCTAGATAACCGCCTCTATATAATATATACGCGCCTCTAATATAGAGGTATTACTATATTAGCGTAAGCTCGGTAATATTAATAATAAATAGACATCCTATCTAATATCTCTAAGAGTATAGAAGACCCTCTTTATTAAAGACGCCTTTCTAGTTCTTATATAAGAAGACTAGTTAGAATAGCTTCTTAACGTAGACGTCGATTATAAGTTCGCTAACGACCTTATCCTCTAATTATGCTATCTTAAGAGAGTATTAGAGTAGTATTAACTACGTAGTAATTATAGTATAATAGTACTATCCTTTAGTCTTAGTTATGTCTGCTATTACGTTAGACTCTATATAGTTTTCTTCGCTCTTAGGTCTCTAGGGTAGGGTATATAGCTTCTAGTATATTAGGTTACTATATAGTGCGGCCTTCGATCCTTTTACTATATTACTATTTAGGTTAGTAGCGAAATAGTTACTATCTCCTTCTCTTTCTAGATAGTACCCTAGCGCTAGTCTCTTATAGTCGAAGAGGCTCTTATACTAAAAGTAGCTCGAGAAAGGCTATTCTCCTAGGATGTTACTATTATCTAGGTCCTTATACTAGTATAGCTATAGTCCTTCTATAAAGACTATCGATTCTTATGCTATAAAGCCTTTATAGAGCTTTACTAGGAAGTTACGGCCTTCTTATTCCTACGCGTTACTATTAGCCTAGAGGGCGTTTGCTAGTCTCTAAGTATAGTTCGTAGTATTATTAGTAAGGATATAAACTATGCAGACAAATAACTATAGTATAAAGACCTTATTATAGTTCGCGGATAAGATCTATGCTAGAGCAAAGTAGTTAATATAATCGTACTTTTAAGAATATATAGTGTTACTATATATTAGAAGATAGTACTTCTTAGCTAGGAGGCTCGCTCGCTACTATACTCCGAACTATTATAGCGCTAGCTTATAGTTATGTTTGTAAGGATCTCTTAATATATTAAATACTACGCTAGATATATTATATAAGGTCTTCTCTATATCGGACAATATATTTTTAGTAAAGATGTCTTTGTTTTAGTAGTACGAAGGTAGGGGTTATTATAGTAGTAAAAATTTTTCTAGAGTCTAAAAGTAAAGTAGTATTTAGAAAATAAAAAGGCTAGGGCCTATTATTTATTTACGTAATAGTCTATTATCGTAGTAATATAAATATCCTAGAAATGTAAATATTGTTACTCTTAGGCACCTCTTTAATAGTAGCCTAAAAAAGCCTCTACCCTAGTACTCTAGGTTATATATCTCCTTACCTATGCTGTTATATTATAGTCTCTATTAGGATAGGCTTTATTATACTTAGTAATAAGGTCCTTAGCGCCGTCGAGATTGTCTTTATTATACTATCGATTATAGTTATTACCGTAGCCTAGCTATTTTACTAGGTACTAGGTTACTAGGCTCTCTCTCCTAACTATTACCTTCTAGCCTAGGAGACGTTCGACTTTATACTCTAGGGCCTTATTATTCTTAGCCGCTATAGGTCCTAGCTTATAACGACCCTATCTACTATAAGGGTCTAGACTATTCGGTGCTAGCTCTAGTTATACTATAGAGATAATAGAGTAGATATAAGTCTCTTCTAGCAAGTTAAGTTCGTATGCTAACTATCCTACTTAGCGTTTAACTATAAATAGACTCTCCCTCTAGAGGGCGAACTTATAGGACATATATCCTAGTATATAGTAGCTATAGTATAAGCGTAACTATACTTTATCGCCTATCTTAAAGTAGATTAGCTTATACCTAGCGTTATAACGCTCCTTTATCTTTATATTTACGAGTACTATAGCGTCTTCTATCTCCCTACAGACTAAGACTCTCGCTCTAGCGAAATCCGCTAGTAGGAGATCCTCTAAGAGTATAAAGGAGTCTAGGTTAGTCTTAAAACCTATTACAAACTTGTTTAAAGTAACTATAGTTATTATATTACCTAAATTGTTAAGGGTCGCTTAAATTAGTAGAAGGCCCTCTATCTAGTCGGTATCTAGGTTAGCTATTATAAAGTATCTTAAGGTAATTTTAATAGTCTAGTTAGTACGCTTAGATTAACTATTAGTCTAGGGATAGTATACTATCGTCGATAACATTTTGATCTTAAGTTTTATAAAGACTACTATTATAAACTCCGAGAGGAATTTAGAGTCCCTATTATATATTACTGCCTATAGGATGCTCTAGTCTATAATTATTAATTGTTTAATAAATTGTATCCTCTACGTAGTAGCGTCGTCTATTACCTATCCTACTAGTAGGGCGTTACGCTTACTAGCCTTAGTTTAATAGGCTACCTCTAGTAGACCGTCCTATACTATACGTAGATTTCGAGACTATTATAGGAAGAAAAGACCCGTTTATTAAAGGGCGCCCTAATAGTAGGCTATCTACAAAAGGCCTTCGTAGCTAAAACTTATATTAGCTAAGATAAGTCTTATTTAACTATACTATACCGCTCCTTCTAGGTAATATAAGACTACTTCTATAAAGGAACTTTTCTATAGTATCCTAATCTAGACTGTCCCTTCTTCGTCGACCTTAACTTATTAAGGGAGTATAGCTATACTACAATAGTATATATAGTCGATAGAGACCTATTAAAGCTACTAATAGAAAGTAGTAAGGTAAAGCCCTTCCCTTATTAGAAGATTCAGATTATTATATTCCTAAGTAGAGCCCTCTCCGTAGCTAAGAAGAACTATTAGCTAATAGAGCTAGAGGTCTTAGGATTAGTATAGGTCGTTAGGAAGATATACTACTAGATATATATAAATAAGCACCTAACTACCTTCTTTATAGACTATTACGTAGTAGTAGGAATCTTAGAATAATACTCCCTTACTATAACGACATATATAGACAAGCTTAATTTAAGACTTATACGCGTAAGCGCCTATTTCTCTTAGTTCTAGATAAGGGTAGTATATATAGCTAGTATCTTATTAGGATTTGTCGATAGCTTAAGCCGCCTATAAGAAGATAATACTAAAGCTACGAAGAATCTAGACTGCGACAATCTAGACCTAATAGCTTATAGAGCATATAAAGGAGACTCTTATTAGGCTAGGGTCCTAAGGTTAATTAGGCGAGCCTAGGCCTATAATAGATAGGAGGCTTATATATTATATCGCCTGTAGAACTAGAACGACGCGTAGGTAATAGTATAATATAAGGATAGCTAAGACTCTCTTATAGGAGATAAGTATAATAACCTGCTCGGCTTCTAATTCTTCGAGAGAGAAGACCTTATCTACTACTATAAGGAAGGTAACTAAGACTGTCTTTATATTCCGGACTTAATAGTAAAGGAAGTGTTCGAATAGGCTTATAATAACTATTATTATTAAGGATTCTACTATATCTACGAATAGGTACGAGCCTCGTTATTTATTAGGCACCTTACTAAGCGTCTAAAGAAGTATATCGCCTTCTACTTAGACTACAACCTAAACTAGACTAAGCGCTACCTCCTATATAGCAAGCTAAATCCTATCTAGACTAAGATAATTCTATATAGGCTCCTAATTGCGTCTAGTTTCTCTTCTTCTAATACTAGGCCGAAACTATTAACCTTCTAGCCTAGTAGAGTCGTAGATAGGTACCTAAGGTACGACTTCTTTAGGTTAATACTAAAATAGTATTTGTCTAGTATCTCGAAGACGCTCTCTAAGTAACCTACGTACTCCTCTAAAGTCTTAGAAAAGATAATAATATCGTCTATATAGGCCCTTACGAACCCTCTATAGTCTCTTAGGAGATTGTCTAGTTCCTTCTAGACGTACTAGACGCTATTACAGAAACCTATTACTACTATACTAAGACTCTCTTATCTACGATAGGAATTTACTATTAACTTATAGTAGTCTACTCTCTTTACGGCCTATTAATAAAATAACGCTACTAGGTCGACTATAGATATATACTCGTAACCTAGGAGGAAGGAAAATAGGTCGCTTTGTAGTAGTATTTAGTATAAGTCTAGAATAGTTATCTTATTAAGACCCCTAATATTAATAACTACTCGACCCTTATTAACTAAGTTACTATTCTTATCTAGGACTTTCGTCTAGACAACGAATACTAGGAATCCTAATAGCGTTAGGAACTCTATAAAGCTTATCTTATTCTAAGAGTATAAGCCGTCGAACGTCTTATTAATAACTCCTTAGTTCTATCTGCCTAAGTAATAGACCTTTAGTAGTAGGAGTTTTTCTTCCTATCCCGTTACTAGTAGTATTAGTATCTAGCGGTCCTCTAATATATTAACTATTAGGCTATAGTCCTCCTATATATTACTAAACTTAGTAACTATATCGGCAAGATAATATTAAGCCTATAGTATACTATATATATAGATGCCTATTAGGTAGATAGTCTTAAGTATTAGGTCTAGCGTTAAATCTACTAGTCTAAGTGCCGCGAGACTATATTCTTCTACGTTAAGGGCGTAGGTACTATCTACTAAGTAGTCTATTAGGAGTCCTAATCGAGTCCCTTTACTAATTGTTACTAGGTAGTAAGAGTTATTATAGGCTATTATCTCTCCGAACTATACGTCGACAATATAGTTATATATAGAGAGGTTTATCTAAGGTTAACCCTCGAATAGGAAGTCTCTATATAATAGTAGTCCGCCGCTATAGTATACTAGTACTAGTATAATAGACTTAGCTAGTATTACTACTTTGTCCTTAGCTTTAACTATTTGCTTAACTACCTTTCTTTCTTTACGCTTAATATCGACTAAGAAACATACGTCCCTATAATTATAGATAGTTACTTCTTAGGAGTTAGTATTAATTACTATCCCTTCTACTCTAATAATATCTATCGTAATAAGCATCTTAGCTTTAAAATAGTCTACTAAGTATATCTCTCGAGTCGTTCGAATAATTGTGTCTCGACTATTAGGGAGTCTTATAAGGATCTATAATTCTACTAACGCCTATTCGCGGAAGACGTTCGTACTATTAATTCTAGAGATAGTTATTAGTTAGGCTATTATCTTAATTTTAAGGCCTAGTACTAGGATAGTTAACTACGTCTTATCTACTATCGTTAAGACGTAGCTAGTATCTAAGTAGATAGTATAGTTATTATTATGTCTAGAGAGGCGTAATATAAAAGTTATATAATACTATAACTAAAAGGCATATCCTCGCTAAGAGGGTAGCGGAGTATTAGACTCTATTACTATAATATTCTTATAAGACGTCGCTACTATTACTTTAGCTAAGAAGGTATTAGTCTTAGTCTACTTATTATTAGTTCCTTTTATATAGACTATCTTAATATAGGTATAGAGCTTATTTCCTAACTAGAATGTCTCGTAGTATATCTTATAAGTCTTCTCTATTATAACTTATTAGATAAATAGTTATATATTGCTCTTAAGTAGGTTACTTAGGAGTTTCTTGCCTATAGTAGTATAGAGAGAGGTCGGTAAGTATTCTCCTACTATGTAGAAGTTAGCTTCAACTTTACTATCTCCTTCTCTACTATTCTCCTAGCTAATATCGCTATATTCCTTATAACTCTAGCTACTATTATAGCCTAACTCCTCCGCCTTACTATAGTAGCTATCTTAGTAGTTATAGTTCTACTAGCTATTATAGTTATTATTATAGAGACAGTTTATCTAATTATTAAACTAGAGGTAGTCTCTATCGCTATTTCTCTAGTTAGTATAGTCGTTATATTATAGGCGATTACCTTCGCCTACGCCTTAGTTATTAAACTACGGACAGTCCTTACTAGCTTTAGTATAGTTACTATATTATAGGCAGTCCTTATTATACCTAGGCCGCTCTCTATAGTCGTTATATCGCAGATAGTCTTTATTATACCTAGGCCGCTCTCTATAGTTACTATATTATAGGCGGTCTTTATTAGGCTAGGTTTCCTTCCTAGTATATACCTAGTTAGGTAAGGTTACCTTATTAGCGCTTAGTAGTAAGGCCTAGGTCCTTACGCCTACTAAATAGTTGCTTACGTTTTGCTACCTTATATTAGGCCCTAGGTCTCTATATAGGAGTTAAAGGCTCCTAGATTTACTAAAATAGTTACTATACTCTTATATCCTACGATTATAGTCCTAGTCTAGTTAGCTATAGCGATAACCTATATTAGACTCTCTAGTCGCTATTAGATAATACTTACTATTATTATAGCTATCTTAGCGTAGTCTATAGAAGTCTTCCTATATCTCTATATAAGACTTATAGTTATTAATAAAGGCATCGAGAGTAGTATAGCTATTTAGTATATATATAACCTATCTTAGACGTAGGTCTATCTTACGCTATGCCTATACTAACTAGCTCTTAAGGTCTTTAGTATTAGCCTCTTTTACGAGCCTTATAATAGTTATAATGTATTTACTAATTATACGTCCATTCTATACGTCCGAAGGGCTATATACTTATTAGTCGAGGAGAGCTAGTACCTTTATCGTAGATATTTTAAACTTCTTAAATAGCTTCTTCTTCTAATAGTTAATACTATAATCCTCTCTTATCTAAGCATAGTTCTCTACTATTAAGATATAGGTAAACTATAGAGAAGCTTCGCTCTATAAGTATTAGAATAGTCCCTTTCGGACTATCCTTACTAGTATAGTCTAGGCGTAGTCCTCTACTATATCTAGGAATATTAGGACCGAGTAGTATATAACGTTCTTACTTACTATTACTAGCTCGCCTTCGCTATATTCCCTACTTAGATATAGATTAAAAAATCCTACTCTCTCTAATTTAAAGGGTAGATTATTCTTTATACCTCTAGCGTCTAATTCTAATAAGCTTTCCGACTATAAGGTACTACTATTATATAAGCGTCGATAATAGTAGGTATGCTTATAGTAATAATAGTCTCTATAACAATTGTCTTCGGATAATAAGGAGGAATTAGGGTTATCTAGTAGGGTTCTATATTAACGCCTACAATCTAGGCGATAGTCCGTCCTCTTCTTCCTATCCTTCCTTTTACTATAGCGATAATATAAGCGTAAACTAGATTCTATACTTAAGGAATCGTCTAAATTATATAGGTCCTCTCTCTACTTATTACTCTAGCGTTATTATTCCTCTATATTATAATAATAATTAGGCTTATCCTATAGTTAGCGAAGTTCCTCTATATATTAGTAATAAGATTATCTTCCTAACTAGTATAAGGGTTTGTCCCTCTGTTCTTATTTGTCGAGATAGTCTTACTTACGGCGCCGTAAGTAGTCTTTACGCTAAGCGTATAAGTCGATATAGTCGTTAATTCTTACTAAATTATAATAGGCTCTCTAGCTATTAGCTTCCGCGAGGCCTACTTACTCTACCTAAGTATTATTATAGAGTCTTAGATTCTCTATATAGTCTTCCCTTATATAGTCTTTAATTATTTATTATAATTCTCTTTCTATATATAGTCGTTAGCTATCCTACTCTATATATAGTTCGTTTTAACGTCCTTTATAGTTCTTAACCTCCTTAAGGGACTCTTCCCTACTTAGTTAGTTTATAAAGGGCGAGCTTATTAGTAACTATATTAGTAATAATACTATACTCGAAGTCTGTCTTTATCCTACTAAGAATAATAATAAGGGACTCGACGCTTCTAGTTAGAGTTACCTACGAGGTCTATAATAGCCTAGTCTCTATAGGCTTAATTATCTCTATAGAGGAGACTATAGTCTCTATAAGTTAGTTTGTCTTTAGAGTCGCTCTAGCGTCCGTCGCTTATAATAATTAGATAGCTACGCTTACTAAGGACCTAATCTCCGTAGATAGTCTAGATATAATTTGCTTAAGGGTCGCCCTAATCTTATTTACTTATAGTCTTACTACCCTTACCTATTTAGTTCCTTTAGTAATCGTCCTAATACTAAAGGAGACTATCGCCCCTATAGACTCGGCTTACTTAGAACTAGTCCTATCCCTAACTATATATAGTATCTAGGTAACTATTATACTAGTAGACTTAGTTTACTCGAAGCCCCTTCTAGTTCTAGTCTGCGATATTTAGGTAACTATTATTCTAGTAGGCTTAGCCTACTCGGAGTAGGGCTTAGCTCTAACTACTAATAAGGTTCTAACTACTAATAAGGCTCCGACTACTACTAAGGCTCTAACTACTAACAAGGCTCTAATTGCTAATAAGGCTCGGACTACTAATAAGGCTCTAATTACTAACGAACCTCTTCTAGAGAGCTTAGTTCCTATAAGCTCGGAGACTATAGCTAGCCTACTAAGTATAATAAGGCTAGGCTAAGACAATATAGCTATTCTCGTTAATATAGCTATCTTAGCTATAGTAGCTACCCTTACTATTATAGCTACTCTTAGTGTTCTAGTATAGGATGCTCTTACTAGTATTCTATTACGTAATATTCTAAAATAGGATGCTCTTACTAGCGCTCTAGTACGGGGGTCTCTACTAGTATTCTATTAGTAGGGACTATTAAGCGCTATATACTCCCTAGCGTTTTGTCGAAGACTAGATAGTACTACTACTACTAGTAGTATAGGGTATCGATAACCCTCTTAAATATCTTTCTTAAGGCTTTTATACTAATAGTAAGTTTTAAGACGTCGATAATCTACTATCCTAGGAACTCTTATAACTCTACTAAACTAAGATCCTCCGAAGTAGGATAGTTAAGTTATAATACTTCTAGGTAGTAGTAGTTATAGAGAATAGCGATTCTTTCTACCTATAAGACTTAGGCTAAGAGGGGTCCTTTAGGTCCACACCGTAGGCGGTCTATAAGGGGTTAATATAAATATATACTACCTATAGTCCGCTAGTAGTTCGGCTAAAGGAAGGATCTCGCTATACTAGAGGTAGTCTGTTAGCGGCCCTAAGAGGTAGTTCTCTACTCCTTACCTCTAACGGACCGTAGGTAGTTAAGAAGGAATTAGATTCTCTATCGGACCTACTTCTAGTTAGACGAGAGTCGAAGAGGAGGGAGATTCTTCTATAAGAGAGGGTTCCTCTTAAGAGGAGAGATCTCTTCCTTCTCTAAGATTACTAATCTATATAGATAGGAGTCTATTATCTCTACTATAACCTCTACCTTATTTGTATAGTCCCTATATACGTATAAGGCCTTATTATAGAGTAATCTTTATACCCGTTTTAGGGTAGCGGCTCTAATAGCTCCCTTTACCCGATCTTAGCCTTCGCCTATAGGTCTAGAAGGATAAGGTCCTACTAGTCTATTAAGGTAGAGGGGATTTATTAAAGAGATTAAGGGAGAAGACAAGTAGGTATACAACTAACTACTTAGTTAGTAAAGTTAGCCTAAAGAAGGCGATAAGTAATAAGAAAGCGGAGAGAAGATAGGAGGCCTTAATTAAGGAAACGATAAGGAATCGGTCTATAGATAGGTTTATACGCTTTAGGATCGTAGGTAGGAACTCTAGCTCTAAGCCGATATTACTTGCCTATAGGTTAAGTTATAGGACTACTATAGCTAGAAGCGGACCGCCGACAGACTACTAATAGGTAGATACTCCTTAGCGAAGCAGACTATTAAAGAACTACCTAATTATAAAGAGAAGAATTTTAAGTAGTTAGAAGACTTTATTCTTAATTATAAGATCGCCTTCCTCTAAGCCCTATACTTCTATAACGAAGGTTACTAGTAGATAACCTAGGCTATATAGTATCTTTCGGATACGCCTAAGGACTATTAGAGGGTGTAGTAGAGGTCGAAGAGCGAGGCAGAATATAAAGCTATTACCTAGAAGTACTTTTAGAACTTTATAGCTTAACTCTTAGATAGCCTAGAGGATCGACTCCTTTAAGCCTATATTAAGTACGTAGGTTATAGGCAGAAGTCGGACTAGATAGCCCGAGCCTTCCTTACGTATATAGAGGGGCTTAAGAACTAGATAGATCCTTAGTATACTAAGAAGTAGCTCCTATACTATTACTTTGCTCGACTTATAGATAAGCTATAGAAAGCTATTATTAACTATAATGCTACTCCCGCAACCTAGGATAAGCTTATAGATCTTGCTTCTAGATTAGAGAAGAATATTCTAAAGAAGAAGACGGCTAAGAAGCCTATAGAGAAGAAGCCTACGCTAAAGGCTTCCTTAGCGAAGGGTAAGGACAAGTCGAAGGATTATACCGCCGACGGCCTATCTAAGAAGCCTAAACGCGACATAAGCAAAGTAAGTTGCTATAGGTATAGCGAGAAGGGCTACCTCCGGCCTAATTGTTCTAAGGCTAAGAACGATTTAGGCGGTAATCCTAATAAGACTCCTATCGTTCCAAAAAAATCCTAAATCTAACCGTAGGCGGATTAGCGGCGGTTAGATAAAAACACTCGAAGACTAATAACACTATCTAGCTACTCGAGAGTAAAGAAGTTATTCGCGACTAGTACATTCTACATACTCTAAGCGGCTTACCTACCGACGATTTAGAGGTAAGGGTTACGTTTAATACCTACGGACAAGTTACGCTATTAGACTAGCGTGTCGTAGTTAAGTACGACCTTCCTAAGGTTATAGCCTAGATTCTAGATATTAGCTAGCTAAGCTCCTAAAGCTAGAAGTGCTACGGTATATATAAGTTACAGCTTATAATAACTGATTATATAGGGCAAGCTCGTCGGAAGACTATCCTCGTATATAGTACGGACATAGCTAATTAGGAAGTCCTATTAGGCCGTTATACCCTTAAGTATTATGCGATCGATATTTTGAATAGCTAGGATGCTTAGAAATAGGGGTACGTTAAGGAAGACATAGACTTTATTTCTGCTAAAGCCTTAGCGCGTATGCTAAAGAGAGACAAAAAGCAGCTAGTGCGGTACGTTAGCTAGATTCGAGTTAAGCGTACTACTAACAGTCCGTTAAAGGTGCATATTACCGAAGCTACTATCGATCTAAGGATCCTAGATGCGCTATATGCCTACTAGGACCTGTTCGATAACGAAGCTACTAGTATGCTTCCTTCTTACTAAGTAACTAACCATGCTATTAATTTAGTAGATAGGAAGGAACCTCCTTACGGACCGCTATATCTACTATCGGCCTATAAGTAGGAAGTCCTTCGAGAATATCTTAAGAAGGAACTTATAGCTAGGCGGATTAAACATAGTATTAGCCCTACTAGTATACCTCTCTTATTTGTTCTAAAGGTAGATAGTAACCTACGCTTATGCGTAGACTACCGAGCCTTAAACAACGTTACTATTAAGGACAGATATCTACTCCCTCTTATTAAAGAGACCCTAGACTAACTTATCGGCGCAAAGTACTTTACCTCGCTAGACCTAAAGGATGCCTACTACCGCATCTAGATCCGCGAAGGTAATAAGTAGAAGACTGCGTTCTATACGTAGTATAGGCACTATTAATATTATGTTATGCCCTTTAGCTTAACTAATACTCTAGTAACCTTCTAAGCGTATATTAACTATACTCTTTTAGGTCTTCTAGATAATATCTACGTTATGTATTTAGATAACATTCTTATCTATACGCACTCTAACAGTCTAGAGGAGCACTAGTCTATAGTAAGAAAGGTGCTAGACCGCCTTAGGAAGGCGAGCCTATACTACAATCTAAAGAAGTATAAGTTCGCCGCTAACTCGGTAAAGTTCCTAGGCTTTATTATTAAGAGAGATAGAGTAGCAGCCGATCTGGATAAGGTAGCGACAATCCGAGACTAGCCGCGCCTAATAACAATTAAGGAGCTCTAAGGATTCCTTAGCTTCGCAAACTTCTACCGACGGTTCGTCGAAGGTTATGCGAAGAAAACAGCTACTATAACCGACTTATTAAAGGGCAACTAAGACTTTAACTAGACCGAAGCGGCCTAGGAGTTATTTAAGAAGGTAAAGAAGCATTTTAAAGAATTACCGCTTCTTCGTTATTTTGATCTAACTAAGAGGATTAAGCTAGAGACAGATTTATTAGACTTTAGTATCTCGAGGATCTTGTCGCAACTATTTAAAGATAGTAAGTAGCATCCTATCGCCTTTACGTCTAGAAAGATGTAGGACTATAAGCGGAACTAGGAGACGTATAACTAGGAGCTGCTAGCGATCGTCTACTACTTTAAGACTTAGTAATAGTACTTCGCCGGCGTACTAGTACTAGTCGAGGTATATACGGACTATAATAACCTAAAGACTATCTAGACAATCTAGCGCCTTAATCTGCGATAAGCTAGATAGGCAGTATATCTAGGACAATTCGATTTTGAAATCTACTACCGGTCGGGCGTCTCTAACCCCGCCGATAGTCCTTCGCGGAGGCTAGATTATTAGACGGAGAATAATACTATTAACATATTGCTCCTAACTCTCTAGCGAAAGCTTAGGCTAGTAAGTAATAGTATCGAGGTAATAGTCGGTATAACGCGAGTTAAGGAGAGTAGCTTAGGAACTATAACTAAAGAGATTTTAGATACTAGCGAAGAACTACCGACGGTGCCAAATATACGTAACGCGTCCCTCCTAGACGCTAGTACTAGCACTTATCTATACTACGTACTACGCTCTTAAGCATATATTCTGCTTATAAGCGAAACTAGTTCGGGCGACACTAACGCTAAGTTTGTGCAGATAATCGCAACATTATAGGAGAAGGATCTGTTTATAGCCTAGATCCGAGCCAGACCTAGCTATAGGCAAGTTACCCTCGGGCGCGCTAATCTATAGCATTTTAATAAGAACAATCTGTTACGGTTTTATAGAAGGCTCTTCGTTCTTAATAAACCTGTAATATAGAACGAGATCCTAGTAACATTCTATAACTCTATGCTCGCAGGCTATTTCGGAGCTAACAAGACATTGCAGCTAATTAAGAGAACGCTATACTAGCCCGAATTAGAGTCTGACGTAAAGAGCTATATTAAATCCTATGTAGTATGCTAGAGATCGAAACTAGGCCGGCATCTGCTATATAGCGAGCTTACGCCGTTACTAATTCCTAAAGATATTTAGGAGGAGATTAGTTTAGACTTCGTAACTAGTCTGCCTCTAGTAAAGTCTAAAGGTACTGTATACGATGCGATACTAGTAATTATAGACAGGATATCTAAGATAGTAATATATATTACTATATAGAGTACTTAGGATATAGAATAGTTTACTAATACGTTTATTAAGAATATTATAACGAAGTTTAGCTTTCTAAAAGGAATTGTTAGCGACTATAGCTCGCTATTTACTTCTAAGCTCTAGACCGAGATCTGCTTCTATTATTAGATAGAGCGTAGGCTTAGTACTATATACTACTCTTAGATAAATAGCTAGATAGAGCGTTAAAATCAGACTCTAGAAACATTCTTATAATACTTTACGAACGATAACTAGGACAATTAGCTTTAGTTATTACTATTCGCGGAGTTTACGTATAATAATATGCCTTACTCTAGTACTAGTACAAGCCTATTTAAATTAGTACTTAGTAAGCATCTAAGATAGGCTATATATAAGGACGTATATTATAAGGGGGAGGCGCCGGCTATATCTATAAGAGCGGAGATAATACGTAAGTCTTAAGAACTTATAGTAGAGCACCTTTATAAAGCCTAAGAGTAGTAGTATAAGTAGTATAATAAAAAGTATCTTCTATTAACGTTTCGGCTAGAAGATCTTATTCTCCTTAGCTCTAAGAACCTAAAGCTATTATAGCCGAGCTAGAAGATGTCTACTAAGTTTATCGGTCCGTTTATAGTTAAGGAACCTATAGGGCGACAAGCCTATTACCTTCGCCTTCTAGTCTCGTACCGAATCTACGACATATTCTATATATCGCTCCTTAAACCCTTTAAGAAGCGCGACGGCGAACCTTTAATAAATGTCGCCAAACCTAAGATCGCACCTAACGGCGAAGAGCTATAAGAGGTTAAGAAAATCTTAGATAAGCGCGTAAGGAAGGGCAAAAGAGAATACCTATTACGATAGAAGAATTACGATAAGTAGAATAATATATAGTAAAGCGCGGAGGACTTCGAGGAGATAGACGAGCTTTTAAAGGAATAGTAGGAATCCTCGACGAACTATAGGCGGATAGGGACGAGAAAGGGTAGTAAGTAATATTAAAATAACGCTTTTTATTCTCCTCTATTAATCCTAAAAAACCTAATACTATACTAATATATAGAGGTAGGCGTATTAGTCTACTACTAGTAAGGTAAGCTACCGACTATAGGCGGACTATTACTACCTTAACGCCTTATATACCTCGCTCTTAATAATCTATCCTTAGATACTAAAGCTAAAGTACCGCGCTACTAATATAGTAGTAGTAGCACCTATTACTATAATAGTAGCGAAGGCTATAGCAGTTTATAGCGTGCTAGGAACCTATGCCGGACTAGTAGTAGAGGTATTAGCTAGCGTAGCTATCTATAGGTCCGTAGTTATAGCAGTTACTATAGGCAGACTAAAGGAGGTTTAGGGCGAGGGGGCCGGGTTAGTTATAGTAGGGGTCGCGTTAGAAGAGCGCTTATAGTACTTATAGAGGCGGTAGGTACTAATAGGAGTTATTAACACGTTAGTAGTCTACTCTCTAGGGATCTTAACCTCTTCTAACCTACGAGCTAATATAGGCTATACGTCGAATATACCTACTATCTTAGCTAAAGGTAAGATGTTACCCTATACTAGGTTAAAGATTATTATAGTATATCTCTTATCCTTCTTAGATAACTTACGTAAAGAGTTATATACAAAGTTATTATTACTAGTAGGAACGGTAGACTACTTATTACTAGATATCTCGATAATAGCCTTCTTAGTAGGGGCGTAGGACTTCCTTAGTAGCGTATTATCGCCGCCTACTATCTATATTAAGATCCTCTTAGCCTTACTACTAGACAAGTTATAGACCTAGTCTAGGGTATAGCCCTCTATAAACGGCGTCTTAGCTTAGCCGGACCGCTAATAGATATAATAGTTAGAGCGAGAAGTATAGTTAGGTAAGAGGCTACGCTCCTAGCGTCTGCGGCTCTTAGATAGTATGTTATTAATACGTACGGTCTTCTTAGTCTTATTAGCGCTAGCGACTTTAGTCGGCTTACGGGTAGCTACCCTAAAGCAGTTAATAAGGTTAATACGCTCCGCCTCTATATTAGGATTAATAGAGTTATTACTATTATATATACGCGGCTCCTTATTAGTATTAAGTATAATAGGGCTATATTTTCGGCCGCTACTAGAGTAATAGTACAGACGGCAATAGGAGCTACTCGAGATCCTTATACGAGATAAGGGACTAGAAGGAGTGTTAGCTACTAATAGAGCGCGTCTATAGGGGGTAGTAGACTAGATGTCGCCTATATCCTATAACGGACTATTAGTAAAAGAAGTATATATTATACCGTAGGTAGTCTACTTATAGCTATATCGCCTATTATCTATAACGTTCTAGAGGTTGTCTCTACGTTAGTACTCCGCTTATAGCGCCTCTCCTTATTCTTAATACGATGGAACTCTTTATTAGTACGTAGGTAGTAATCTAGGCGTAGGTAGTATTTACCCTTACGCTTAATATCCTACTTATAAGTAGCTATTACCTAGTTAAGGGTTAGCTACGCCTAGCGAAGTTTAATAGCGGCTACTAGTATAACTTCGTTATTACGGACCGCATCCGTATCGCTAATATCTACGCTACGCTACTTATAGAGCTCGACGTATAAGATACGTATATTATAGACCTCGTTAAGGCGGCCTTAAAGTAGAAGGAAGATCTATAACTATTAGTTACTACCTACAGACTATAAGTAGTTAGGACTGCGAGTAGACAACTTATAATCTTATAAAAGCCTTTCTTACCCTTAGTATAGTAACTATAGGTATAGTTGTCTAGCTTCTCGTATAAGCGTCCGATAGCGACGCTTTTAGCGTATATTATATAGAAGATATACTAGATAGGGGCATTATTATATAGAGCTTTAGTATAGAATTAGTATGTCTTATTAGCGCTAATATTAGATATACGCGTACTAATAACGGCGGTACTACCGCTATAGAAGCCTAGTATTATAGGCGGATCGTAGGGGGTTATATAGATAAAGAAGTTAGTTACGGACTATATATAGTTATAGGACTTTAATAAGGAGGAGCGTAGAAGAAATTATTAAGTAGAAGAATAGTTAGCGATTAACTAAAGAGAAGAATTTGATATTAACGCTAGCGATTCGGCGCTAAAGCGTTACTATAATAACGCGTGCCTACCTATTTAGGCTAGTTACTACGACAGACTTCTACGAAGTTCCATTCTATATTTATACTAGTATATAGAGCGAGATACGCGATATAAGTTATAATACCTTACTATCGGGACGTCGGCTTAGGAAGGGGGCGACTATAAGACTCTAGCTAAGGGGGTCCTTTAGGTCTATACTATAGGCGGTCTATAAGGGGTTAATATATATATATACTACCTACGGTCTACTAGTAGTTTAGCTAAAGGAAGGATCTCGCTATACTAGAGGCGGTCCGCTAGTAGCCCCGAGAGGTAGTTCTCTACCCCTTACCTCCTACGGACTGTAGGTAGTTAAGAAGGAATTAGATTCTCTATCGGACCTGCTTCTAGTTAGACGAGAGTTAAAAAGAGGGGAGATTCTTCTATAAGAGAGGGTTCCTCTCGAGAGGAAAGATCTCTTCCTTCTCTAAGATTACTAATCTATATAGATAGGGGTCTATTATCTCCGCTATAACCTCTACCTTATTTATATAGTCCCTATATATATATAAGGCCTTATTATAGAGTAATCTTTA
>JAHESH010000274.1:0-27288 GCA_020826765.1 Teratosphaeria viscida
CGGAATCTGGGCCTGCTCGAGTCCACGCCTGAAGCTCTCACCGTGCAGTCTTCGAAATTGTGCAGGCCGCTCTTGAGGCTGCGGACTCGGGTACAGAGCCCTCGGCGGTGGTTGCCCTCTCGAGGATGCCCAAAGCGGCTGCGATGGCCCCGTGGGATGTCCGGACGAAGTGTCCTGCATGGGCTGATGTTCACTCGGTGAGTGAGCGCGCTCCTCAGACTCATCGTCATGCCGGCCTGGGGCGTACCAACCATGCAATGGCGCTATCACTGCGTCTGCGCTCAGGATTGGCATTGCAGGCCTTGGCGGGACAGGTATACCTCGCTCATCGAGATCTGCCGGGGGCTGCTCAAACGATAACTTCGCAGCATCAGGAGAGTGATCACGCCGTCCTTGCCGATCAGAGATTTGCTGCCTCCTCGTGGTCTCATATGCGGCGTCATTCCCGGGCGGACTTTCGTTGTTCCAACTCAGGTGACCCCGTCGCAAGGAAGACTCTCGGCTGAGTGGCTGCGGCTGCTGCGCCTTGGTCAACTTATTCGGTTTCGGCGTGTTATGACCCTGGGTATGCGATCTCCCAAAGATGCGAACAAGACCTGAAAAGCGATGCTTGCCTTCTTTAGACTCTGAAAGGGGTGTTGCTAAAGATGCAGATCGCTGGTGCTGCTTCAGCATACCCTTTGATTTCAAGGCCAAAGGCGTAACGTTGTCAAGGCCGTCACTGCTCGTTGTGGGATGTGCGGACTTGGTTGGTGCCATTCTGCCAAATGGGCTCTGGGAGTTGTGGTTGGTTCTCGATACGGATGAGGACGGCCTGATCGAGTCCCAGATTCCCGATATGCGCTTTGAAGGTCTGATACCGCCCCCGGATACAACGAGCGGCACTGGTGTATCAGGTGTGGTGTGCTCGAATCCGTGCGAGTCATCAACGGCGAATCGACCATTCACAGCAATCGGCGGGGAAGAGGTAGAGTGCGGTGCACTGTCCTTGCTTGCTGGCCTCCTGCTGAAAAAGGCAGATAGTCTCTTAGACATCCGCCTGTCACTCACCTCACTCAAGCTGCGGCTGTGACCGGCAGTTATTGGTTCACTTGGGATACCAACTGGAGAAGATCGCAACTTCTCATACTCCGTAGGCTGTACGTTGGCCATGCCACACCTGTAGAACGGATGCTGCATGAACGGCGGCGTGCCCGCGGGAGGACCACTAAGCGCGGACACATCAACCGGTATGTTCGTACTTGTACCCTCCTCCAGAGTATCCAGCGTCTCCTGATCCTGGGGCATATCCACAGGGGCAGGCACGAATGAGATAGGACGCTCGGCTGGCCTCTCACCTATGCGGCCCCGGTACGAGCGATTCATGAAGCGTTGTTGTTCCAATGTCGGTGCATTCGCGGGGCGCTCAGGAGGCGGCTGCATGATCTGCTGCACAATGCTAGGCTTGCCAGCGGAGGGCGCACTTTTGCCCTGCAGGTCGAGTGGCGCATTCGTCTTCTTGCTACCAAATCCTTCTCTTGCGGCACTCTCTTCTTGCTGCATGACGATCATGCTGGCCCTATGGCCTACAGCCGTGTCTGGGCTGCCAATGCTGGACACCGACGAACGGCGCGAGTCGGCTGGTCCGACTTCTTCTGGACCTTTCTTGTCCTCCGTGTGTCCCGCCTGCTCCTCGGCAGAAACTGCACTCATCCGGTCCGCCTCCATTGTACTAGTATGCGGCAGAGAATCGTCTCGGTTGGCGACAGAAGGGGCAGTGGCAAAGCTGGGCGCAGGTGATGTTGATAATGGCGCCTCAGCACCAGCACTCGCTTGCTGCTCCGCCCCGTGCTCAGCCGAGCCCGAGACATCCTCCAACAATGTCTCTTGCTCGGACCTCCAAGGCGCATCGAAAACCTTCGTAGCCTTGGGTGTCCTGCTGTACAGATCATCCTCGTCTTCGACGGCGTGCCTCGCGAGGAATGGCAAGGAAGTCGGCTTCGAAGCAATCGACCTGCGATTGTAATGTTCGTCTTCACACTTGCCCTCGGACAAGTCAAACGACAATGCAGCAGGTTTGACGGGGCTGCTAAGCTGCCTGACGCGCTGCTGACTGGGAAGTTCGGCCAGGGCGCTGGATTTGCGCTCATGCAGAGGTCGCCCAGGTGTTGACGTTGAGCGTTTGATGACGGCGCTAGCATCGATGGGCGTATTTGCAGCTATGCTGCCGCTTCGCATCTTCGTGACTAAAAGCGGCTGTATAGGCGCAATATCTGTATTGTCAGCAATTGTGAGCCCCTCCCGGGCAGGGTCCCTGGCTGAATCGTCCGCAATGCCCGATCCTGAAGCTGAAAAACCCCTTTCTGTACTTCCCGTATCGTCAGGGATGGCAGCAGCGTTTACAGCACCCTCACGAGGACCTTCATCTCCGGTCGGGGCCTCCGTTTCATCAGTCGTCATGATTTCTTCAAATTCTTCAGCAGTAGGACTTGGCAACACACCCAACCTCTCCACACAATCCTCGCCCTCATCGTCTCCCGTATCAGGATACTCAACCCCACTGAACTTCCTTCCCGCAGACGGAGGCGGAGGGATCTCAGCATCAGGATAATTCCACGCTTCCACCCTCGCCCCAACATCCGCAGAATTCGACGCATTCCAAGCCTCAGACCTGCCGAGGTTGGAGAGCGAGAGTAGGGTAGAGACGCGGGAGATATTCGCCGAACGCGATTGCGAAGATCGCTCCTCTTCGTTCTCGCTCGTCTTTCCATCCACCACCAGACTTTGCGGTCGTGACAGTCGTGATCGACTGTGCTTACTTCGACTGCGATCTCGTAGCCGCTCAAAAGCCTGCGACAAGCCATGGCGATGTCCCACGCGTCCACTGCTGCCCAAGACAGCGGAGGCGCCGGTCTCTATCCGCACAGGCGCGGCGTATGTGATCGGGGATAATGGCCGTATTGGGGTATCTGCAGCACGATCTTGAACTGTGGGCGGAACATAACTCTCTTCCCGTGACGCTGGTGGTGCAGCAGCAGGTGGAAACGCAGGGGCGGCGCTTGGTTGCTTTGACGGCGAAAATGGCGCAGATGACGAAGCAGTGCGGGACGATGTAGAAGAAAGGGGGACCTAAACAAGAACACCTACATGAGCTCGTGCGTCGGAGGGATGGTGCCACAAGAAAAAGTGCTGGGGATGACAAGCAATAATACATAGCAGAGAGAGCAGGCAAGAAGCATCGCTATAGTCAAAAACGCATGAGTACAGCATCCAGGGTATCACGAGAAGTCACCTCATCTTTCTAGGTCCAAAACGCCCAGCGCTTGAGCTTGGCGCAGCCTTTCATTACATTTCTGCCCTTGAATGCCACTCTCTCGTCTGGCCTCTTAGCCTGCCGAAAAACCGGTAGAACAGAGAGGGCCCTAGTACATGCGTGCGTGAGGGCGTCGGAAATGAAGAAAAGGACAGTCTCATACCTTATCACCACTTCCACCATCCCTTCCCTTCAATGTCCCGAACCTCGACTTGCCCTTCGCGAAGAGACCTTTTCCACCCGCCATCATGCCCTTACCTGCCTTGCCGCCAAGCATGCCCGCCCTATTCATGAGATCCTTGCCGCGCTGGCCCACCCTTTCCATGTCCAGACCACCTTCGCGGTTTGAAGATTCTGCCGCGCCGCTAGCCCCACCAAGTGAGCCTTTCCTGTCGCTCCCACCACCGAAGGAGCTCATTTTCATGATGCTGGGAGACGGTCTGTGGCCGACTCTGCCGCCAACGGCGGAAGCAGGGAACGTGGACTGCGTGCTCGAATCGGCGTGTTCCGGGTGTTTTTGGAGCATGGTGGAAAGCCAGGAATTGAGTCCCGTATCCATGTTCGCAAAGGTCTGCCGAGTATCGTTGTACATTTTGATTCGGTCGCCCGGGTCCTTGATGCTAAGGATCTCTCTGAAGGGCGGGATGCGGGAGCCAGAGTGTCTGTTTGCGGCAGTGATCGACGGTGTGCTGGTATCTTGCTGCGGAGAGGCGCTCTCTTCATGTTGTTGCTCAGGCGGAGGCGTCTGTTGCCTAGGAGGGCTTCGAGGGACCATGGTCGACCTTGCCGCATCACTCTGGTAGTAGGACGGAAACCTTGCACCCTCTGAGTCAGAATTTTCTATGCCCAAGGTGTCGATTATTGGACTAGGCTCAACAGGCTGCACCTCGGGCGCTGCGACGCTGTTTGCCGTGTTTGCACCCAAGTGATCTTGGTTCTTGCTCATGGGACTGACAATACTGGATTGACGAGCATCATTGTCAGGTAAGCTTTGTTGAGAAGCTGTGGTTTGCTCCTCGGCAGGGGAATCCTCCTTGTCCGAATCAGCGTTCATGATGTGCAGACCTCTACTCCTGGGCCGCTCATATGGGGCTTCGGGTGCAATCTCGCCTGGTGCCAACATGGTAGCCTGCTGCTTGCTGGTTCGGTGCTGCGATTCTTGGGTTGTTGATGCCAGAGTCGGCGCCTGTTCCCAGCTGAATCGCTGGTCAAGCAATAATGGCTTGGTCTGGGTCTCAGCAGCGGGAGCGGGCTCCATATTCTGCTCTGCTCGTCGAGTATTTTCAGGGGTGTCCAAGGCGTCTTGCGTTCTCTCGGCATCCTCAACGTCGCTCTGCCGCTTCGCCTCGACCCCATGGACTGGACTAAGCGAGCGCACGATTTCTTTCCGTAAACGATCGCTTTCGAAGTCGTCGGCGGCGGCAGTGTTGGTGCTGAGGTCCTGTCGCAGATGTGGACGCTCATGTTGTGGTAGCGCAAAGTCATCTCTTGAACCGTCACGGCTACGGTCTGTTCGAGAAGGCGGCACAGCGCCAGAAAAGTAGCCCGAGATCGGTCTGCCCTCGGGGGCCACGTCGTCGATGCCAGCGAGGGCCTTGTTGAGTGTTGCAGCGCCTTGACCGTCAGAGGATACATTGGGCGTATCTTTAACAGGCGGCGTGGACGGCACAGAACTCGCAGCACTGGTTGCGACACTGGTCGCCTCGCTTTCCTGTCGGGCAAATTGCGGTTTTAGATATCCTGATATTGCGCCTGGTGGCGCCTTTGCCTTCATCTCAGGTTGCTCTACAGGTACGACAGGTTCGGTAGAACCAAAGTCTCGGGCTTGACTTGTCAGCCCAGCCGCAGTCATCAGCGACGCACCAAGAGCTGCGCCTGCATCGCGAACCTGGTTGAACGTACTGAATTTTTCCTCGCCTGGAGTCGGTACAACGTCGCCCACGATCAATGCAGTCTTTCTTGTGGTAGGTGTTAGATCGACGGACTGATCGACCGGCTTCGATGCCCTTGGCGTGAGTGCCGACGGTTGCAACCCGTCGCGCGAAGCATCTGACCCCTCTTGCCTTCGAGGCTCCTCAGTCGTTGGTGTAGACGCATAGCTGACCCACTCGCCCGGCAAGTGTGGCCGGAAGCTCTGCTGAGTCTCAACGCCAGGCCTTGCCGCAGTCTGGCTAGCAGCAGAAGAGGAACTTTGATGAGAGCTCAGGCTTCTGTCATGACCTTGGCCGTACTGCGGGAACATCTCGTCACCATCTTGCATCGCCTGCTCCCCTTCGCCACTCTCCATCTGACTCAAGCCGGTTCCCTTGCGCTTCAGTGCCAGATTCTCCTCGCTCCTGCCAAAATTGCTCCAACTGGACTTACTAGATGCACTACTATTACGCCTTGAAGCTTCATCGAGGTTGTTATAGTTGCCAGCAATCTCACGGACTCGACCTTTGATCGGGCTGTCTGGACCCACCCCTGTCATACTGGCTGGCGTCGTTGAGCGTCCGATGCCAAGGCCTGCTGCAGCGATGTTTGGTGAGACGGGTCGACCAAAGCCTCCCACATGAATTGGCGAGCTTGGACTTGGAGTATGGTTCCGCAGGAACTCGCGTTGGTTGTTCTGAGCGTCTTGTGCAATCGGCGGGGAAAATGATGGGGTGTCCGGCGAAGAGTTGACGTTGTGTGCCATGTCAGCCTCACGCATGCTGTAATCAGTATTACTTCTACCACGTCCGGTGGTGGGAAGAGGCTTGTGCGTATCAACAACGAGGTGATGAGGCTGACTGGCCTCGCTTGCCGGCCCTGGTACTTCGGCAGCCTGGTCGACGTCTGCGAATGCTTCGGTGTCATTGACAGTGACTGCGGCCATTGGTTCACTGAGTCTCCTGGTTTCCACAGTCTCGTAACCGGGCGTACGGCTTGGAGAGCTGCCGTTGCTGGGCGGGTCCAGACTGCGGCGAAAGCCGGGCTGCACGATACTGTTGCCGCTACCCTGCCGACTGTGGGTGTGGGTGCCAGGACTGCGCTTGCGTGGTATGGCGCCGAGCGCGGCGGAAGCCGGACGAGACTGAGTTGGCGTGGATTCTTCTGCGATGGGAGGGACGTGCGCATCACGTTCGAGCTGTCGTTGCTGCGCAGTCGCAGCGGAGGGGACCCTGCTCATGATTGGGCTGATACCGGCTGTCGAGGTGGTGTCGCTCCTGCCGACACCTGCGGCACGGGAGCTAGCCTGCGAGTCATCCCGCGAGACGGGCGTGGGTGGCACCGAGCTGTCGTCTTTGCGGTCGAATGCTGTATTCACGACTGACCTGAAGCCCTGACTCGAGTCGCTCCCGTGATGCTGCAGCTCTGATGCTGGTGCCTGATCCTGACCAATCGCGTCGATTGAACGATCGCTCTCGCCTTCCGAGGTAGTCGGCGTGGCTTGGATGGAGCTGAACGCGGTCGCCTTGGGCACATCCGTGTCCACGACCGGCGCGTTCATAACGCGCTCAATCGTGCTTTGGGCGTGTTGCTCAGGCGATTGCGGCGAAGCGGGAGCGAAATCGTGCTCTGGAGTCGTGTTCGACGTGTGATCTGTGTAGCCATGGAGAAACTCACTACCGAAGCCCGAGATCCGGCTGACTGGTGGCAAGACTGGACTCGTCTTCTTCGCGTCGTCTTGCGGTTCACCAAAGCCGGACGGTTCGAGAGTCGACAGCGGCTTGTACTCTGGCAAGTGCGACTCACGGTCTTCGGTGTCCGGCGACTCTGCAGCTGCCAACTCGCGGCTGGCGCGTTGTTCTTCCACGGATGGCAGTGCAGGCAGCCGCGTTGGCGGCGGCTCTAGTTCTTCGCTCACGGGGTCCATGCTCGGCCTCCTCCCGATCCCACCAGATGCGGGACTATCCGCGGCAGATCTGCTCTGTAACGGCGATGTGACTCGTTGGAGACTGTCCATACTCGGGCGACTCGAGTCCATACTGGCTCGCTCCTTCTCCTTCTCCTCCTCTATCCGCTTGTAGATGTCGCTCGGCCTGATGAACGGCAACGGCTTGTCCGTCAACGGCGACTTGGCGCTGTGGATCGTGTCTATCGGTGAAGCTCCGGGTTGTGATGAGATACTGCTCTTTCGTGGCGGGAAGGCATGACTGTCACCTGGTGGTGCTGCGCGCGTGTTCAGCGGCGGCGGGACTTGCTCGGGGTTGGTGAAGTTCCTCTCGCGGCGCCGGTCGTGCTCCACGGCCGACCCTCTCATATGGTCTTGACTCGGCCGGCGGCTGCTGGTATCACTGACCGCTGGACTGCCTCTCTTCTCCTGCTGCGCGAAGCCTGGCGGCCCGCTGAACTGCCTCTGTTCGCTCTCCACGCCCGCATCGAAGCTGTTCGGCCGGTGCGGTCTCCGCTGCTCCAGTGGAGGCTCGGAGGCATATCGCTGCTGGGGCGTGGGCGCAGCCGGAGGCGGAGATGGTGCGGGCGGATCGTCGTAGCCGCCATACTCGTCGAACTCGTCCAATGCGCCCCACTCGTCGCCGTCGTAGTTGTAGCTCTTGGCCTGCTGCCACTTCTGCGTCTTGTTGCGGTTTGGCACCGTCTTGAACGAGACCGGCTGCTGCCCAGGACGAGACATGATGATGATGAGGAGGAGGTGACCAAGGAAGATGTTGTATGTAAGTAGACACGCTAGCTACTCGAGGCGCTCGATCATTGCGGGCGGCGGACTGACATCACAAGCTGCCGCGTCAGACGTAGTGACTTGTGCTGCAGTAGTACCTCCAGGCTCCTGGTAGAAGTAGGTGGTGCTGCTTGCTTCGCTGCAGGCTCAGCCTCCCTTGACATGCAGAGCTCCTGCGGACAGCTGCTCCGTCTGGCCGCTGATAGGTGCTTGTGGTTGGGGGGTCTTCCATCAATAATTACAGGGCGACATGAATAATCGATGAGCGATCAGGGATTGTGAAGTGTTAATCACAGAGGTGGTGGTGGTGGTGGCAACGTGGCCCAACAATGAAGTGGTGAATACGGTGATCACGGACTCGCAACCAGAAGTTGGCTGGCGAGGAGTAGGATGGCACTCGTGGTAGTATGGCGCTAGAGCCACGCGTTACAACCCTGCGCAACTTTTGACGGGGATTAATCAATGCCACGGGTTTCAGGATGCAGACCATCTATGGACACGACGAGGAAACAAACGAAGGGTTACCATTCATTAATCAATATTCTGTGGCATCCCACGTCTGTGGCGATGTGTTGTTATTAAGCTCGTCGGTCGTTGTACAGTACGATGTACCGTCACAGCAGAAAGATACAGGATCGTCTTTGTCTGAGATGTGATGATTGATCTCGCGGACTAAAAATACATGTATGGTCAAGCAGGGCAGGAGCCGCGGCTGGGGTCAATGTCACGACGGCACAAGTTGTACTTATTATTATTATTAGGAGGTACAATCACCACCCTAGCCGGTTCTTGCCGACGACGCCAAATCATTATCACGTGTATCGTTGAATGACTCGGATTCCACCCACAATCGTCCGTCATTCCGACTCTGCGACTCAGTCCAAGCTGAGGTGGTCGACACAGGATTGTCCCCTGTACTGAGCGCATCGCCGAGCGTGGAGCCACCGAGAAAGGAGGCCCTTGGACCAGCTGGCCACCGCGAAGCGACCTGCGCATTGTCCGCCCGTCGCCCAAGAGATCATCATTGTTGTAATCCTACCTACCGAGCGCAGTCCGCGCCGATGCTCACCATGGCGCACGCCTCGATCCAAGACCGCACGCCCGAGTTCCGCTCCATCCTGACGCAGGCCCAGAAACAACTCGCCCGCCAACGGAAACCCGGCGCGCCGCACGCACATCCGCTCCTGCCTCCCCAGAGCAATGGCGCGGCAACTGCCACCCCACCGACCCGGAAGCAGCGGAGCGAGTTCGCGCGTAACGCCGCCGCGATCGGGCGGGGCATCAGTGACACGGTGGGAAAGCTGCAGCGGCTGGGCGAGCTGGCCAGGCGGAAGACGCTGTTTGATGATCGGCCGGTGGAGATTAATGAGTTGACGTACGTGATTAAACAAGACCTTGCCGGCCTCAACCACTCGATTGGGCAATTGCAGCAGTTACAACGGGCGCAAGGGACGGGAGGAAACAAAGGGACCAGCAGGGAGGAGGGAGAACACAACCAGAACGTCGTGGTGCTGCTACAGAAGAACCTGGCGGACGTCAGCGTCAACTTCAAAGAGGTGCTGGAAGTCCGGACGAAGAACATACAAGCCAGTAGATCGAGACAGGACAACTTCGTCTCATCCGTCGCCCAGCAACCCGCACAACAACAATCACACCTGGGACCCGGCCGGACAGACTCACCCCTCTATCAGACACCCTCTCGCGGCCGGAGTCCAAAGCCGGGCAACCAAAGCGCAAACCAACACGACATCCTCTCCCTTGACCCAGCGTCGGCAGGCTCCGGCTCGGCGCTCTACCAGAGTAGCCCAGCTTCGCAGCAACAACTGCAGCTGATGGAGGAAGGCGCACAGTCAAATACCTACATACAGCAACGAGGCGAGGCCATTGAGGCTATCGAACGTACGATCAACGAACTGGGCGGCATCTTCGGACAACTGGCGCAGATGGTGTCTGAGCAAGCGGAGCAGATTCAGAGGATCGATGCGAACACCGATGATGTGGTTGATAATGTCGAAGGAGCACAAAGGGAGCTCATGAAGTATTGGTCGAGGGTGCAAGGGAACAGGTGGCTGGTGGCGAAGATGTTCGGCGTACTGATGATTTTCTTCTTGCTTTGGGTGCTCGTTGCTGGGTGATGGTCCTCGGCCAGGGTGGCAGCAGCATGTTCAGGAAATGTAGTCTAAGATTGGCATGGCGTCGAGCGCATGGCGGGATGTATTATTGAGCTGGCTCATCGACTCACTAGAGGAGGCGCGTTGTGGGACGAGAAAAGAGGCACGGGTCATCTTGGAAACCTTTTCGGCAGCCTCGGTTGCTCACTCTTGCACATTACATCGGGGTTCGGTATGCTCAGTTGTGCAATGCATATATCTACTTCTTCTCCGTCGGACGGACGAAAGTGCAAGTTGCGCTGCGTCTCTCACGCGAACGCTCTATTCCGTCTCTCGTATATGTGGTCCGCCTGTTGACACGGATCAAGCACGACAAGTGACATCCGGCTTCTAGCAGCCGCCAGAGGAAACCCAGTGGCAACGATCAATCCGCTGCGCCTGCTTGCTGCTGATGTCCTGCTAGCCAAAGCCTCAGGAATCGCTGAGATAGCCTGCTTCGCTGACCACTCCATGGCCAAGTTGTCCGATACCGACAGCAGTACGGAGGGGCGACCTCGCACATGTGCTGGCAGGAACAGGCTTGAATGTTCCCCCAAGTCATGCAGACACATTCAGTATTACACAGTGAGATCTGCCCTGGAGTCACAACCAGAATGAAGCAAACAAGACTCGGGCTCATATATTCTCCATGCCAGGCTATCAAGCCAGAGGTATTGTGTTTCTACAAGCGAGGCTGAACAGCAGATCAATATCTCATTGCTCGGGGCACAAACCAGCTTCCATCCAGATGCCTCCTCCTCGTAGACCTTACGGCCCTCACGCTCGACCACCCTATGGCCAGCCCAAGCCAAAAGCACCACCAGACACTGAAACCATCGTCGCCACCTTCACCCACTGCCGCGCCGGCCCCCGCCTCCCACGACCAGGCGGTGGCACCTTCCGCGAGCCCGGCGAGACAATCCACACCTCCACTCACGCCATCGTCATCCATCCTCATTGCTCATACCAAGAAATGATGGAGCAGTGCACCCACAAAGTGCAGAACCAATGGGCGATTCAGATGCTGCCGGGACGCTGGTTCCAGGTGATTGATGTCACGCTGAGTAAGGAGGCGGCCGAGCCGCCGCTGACGGTCAGTGATGATATGACCTGGAGGCATGCGAGGCGGGCGTTGTGTCAGCCGGACGGTGGGGCAAGGATGGAATTTAAGTATTTTGAGTTGCCTGAGGGGGAGTGGGTGGAAAGTGAGATGAGGCCGGTGAGGCCGGTGAAGCATGATGATGGGTGTGGGTGTTGTGTTTTGCAATAGGGTATGACAAGCATTTCTTCTGGATTTGATGATTGCTATGAAGCACCATGCGGTTTAATGATGTCAGGCACTGGTCCTAGAGGCACAATCTTGCTTTTCGACGCCCCGGCGTAGCCCTCCTTGATCTGTCGCTTGTCAGTGTGAGAACGGTTATTGGCCTTGCGGGTCGTCGAGAAAACATACCGCATCAAAATGTGTTGTAGCCCTGAAAGCTCCTCTCGTCTCATCAGGCGACAAGTCCCAGTATAGATGCTGCAGCCAATGATGGATGTTCGGATAGTCACGTCTGATCATCTTGAGATTGCATCGGAACATGGTGTGGTAGCCGACGTCGAAGCGGACGATTGTCGTGTATCTGGGCCGAGTCAGCCGGCGTGCTCGGACCTTGATGGCGATGGTAGAATCTCATACAGCCTGATATCAGCTTCCGTCAGACTCCTTCCGAATATGAATGGCCCCTCGCTAGCCCCAATGATCTTCTCCATCCGATCGAGACTGGCGAAGAGTGTTGTCACATTCTCTTCATAGGCTTCCTGGGCTTGAGCGAAACCAGTCTTGTAAACTCCGTTGTTGATGTCATGATAGACCCAAGCATTTTGTGCCTCAATGTCGTCCTTGAGCCTAGGCGGCAAGAGGCCTCCTATACAACGTCAGCGAATTGATACCTCTCCGTCACCTCGAGCGACCTTACCATCCGGCTTATTCTTCTCTCTCATCTCCTCTGATAACAGATCATCGAACTCCTCGTAGAACATCCTGATGATCTCCGAGCTCTCATTACTCACCACCGTCTCCTTCTTCTTGTCCCACAATGTTGGCACGGTATACCGTCCCTGATACTGCGGATCAGCCTTCAGATACAGGTCCTTCAGTTTTGTGAATCCATAAAGCGGGTCTTTCTCGTCCTGGAGTCTCTTCCCGGGAGTGAAGACCCAGCCTTCCGGACCCATCTTGTTGTCCATGACTACGAGTTGAATTATGGACTCTAAGCCTTTGAGGCTGCGGACGAGATTCGCACGATGCGCCCACGGACAGCCGAAGTTGATGTACAGGACGTAGCGATCCTTTTCTGGTGGAAAGTCTGCTCTAGGAGCTGAAGAGATGAAGTTTCGAAACTTTGATGGTTCTCGTCTGAAGCGTCCGTCTGCGTCGCCTTGGTTGCGATGGTCGCGCAACGGAGTTTGTCCATTCTTTGTAGCCATTGTGGCGAATAGCAAGGATAAACACTTTCAGAGTGGCGAATATGCTCTACGACCTTGTGATCTACGGGTTTGCTACGCGAGGTGTCGGACTAGATCAAAAGGTCCGTCGGCGGTTGGGAAGCTCAAAGTGTGATTGACATCTCAGGAACTCTTCACAGCGACATTTTGCAGTGTCCTCCTCAGTCATCGCTCTGTGGGTTAGCCAATCTCGCAATATTGCAGGCGGCGCGGAACATAGCTCGTATACATGTAATGTGGTCGTCATTTTCGGCATGCCAGATCATCCACATTAGTGCTTCACCGACACCGAACGACCCGTCCACCCCCCTTCCTAAAAGTGTACTTTCGCCTACTTTAATACTTCTTGCGGCATCATCCTCTTCTCCACAAATGCACGTGGCCATCACTCACGGCATTGTCCTGCTTTGACAGCTTGCCAATGCCGGTAGCCTTTGCAAGCCGCCTGATGGAATCTGTATGAATCTATGATGCCATGCCAGCTCTATGCGAGAACTCCGATCGCAAACAAAAAGAATGCTGAGGACCCGTGCTAATTCCTCATGTTCTCCGATGCTGCTACGAGCCCTCGATAGGAAGTCATTGGTCGTCATCGTCCAATGTCGGAAGTGTTGTGTTAGCATCAATTTGTTCGCTGCCCCGATACGCGGTTGCAAATATGGATGGCGAAGCAGATGTTCTAAGGAACAGACTGCCTGCGGCACTTGCTGCTTCATCGCTCTGTATGACGATTCCCTGCGTAGTGTTCGACGTCGAACTACCAGACGGCTGAATTTGTTGACGATATCGGCCTCATCCCCTGCAGCTGAAGTTGCCCAGAGGCGTCAGCACACCGCTCCTCTGCTTGTCCTGTTCTCATTAGCGGTTTTCACGATGTGGCGACAAAATCGTACCTTTTCCAGATCAGACTCCAAATCCTCCAGTGTCGGTGATATCAGGCCTCTGGAGTATGCGGTGGCCGTGATACAGCGCCGACCTGATCGTCCGCGACAGCATGTTTGCGGATAGAGGCATCTGCAGGTACTTGGCTGCAACTATCGCGCATGGAAGATCTTGGTCATATTGGTGATGTGAGTAATATGTTTGGTTGAAATTGAGCCAAGCAGCGCATGAGGGTCGAGAGGCTCGTCAGTTTACATCAGCCTCGGTAATGGTCTCGATAGCCTCCACGCCTTCAATGCCTTCAGCAAGAGCCTGTACCAGGACTTGACTGACCTCATCAACGGCAGGCACAGGCTCCACCCCTTCCTTCTCTAGGCTCGTCGTTCCCTTGCCCTCGAGGCCACAGGCGACGATTCGTCCGAACCATGCCACTTCCGTGCAAATATTCAGTCCGATGCCGTGACTCGTGACATTGCGTCTCAAATGCACGCCTAATGCACAAATCTTCTTCATATCAGTCACCCAGACGCCTGGATTCTCGGTCCGCCGGGTGGCTACCCCATAGTGCTGGCATGTCCGAATGACTGTGGACTCGAGGAGGTGCACCCAACACCTTGGGCTAATATCGTGGCGTTTGAGGTCGAGGATGGGATACGCAACTAATTGGCCGGGCCCGTGAAAGGTAGTCTGACCGCCTCTGAGAGCTTCGTGGAATTCTGCTTGGCCCCACGGTGTCGGCTCTACCAGGTAATTCCTCTGCGTCTCACTGACAGCACCCACTTCCCGTCGGCCACAAGTGTAGACGGGATGGAACTGCGCGGTGATAACCGTTGGCGGTGGCTGCAAAGTAGTATGTGGCGCAGCCTTGTGGGCTAAATGAGCAGTCACGAGGCGGTGCTGGAGATGCGAGGCATGTGAGTAAGAGACGAGGCCAGGGAGATGGAGATGGCGGAGGAGCATTATTTTCTGCGGAGTGATAGAGAAGATGCGAGGTGCACGTCTTCTTCAATCACATGCAAAAGATCTCGCGGCGGATGCGGGCCGTGCCTTATCGCACCGTGCCTGCCGATCTGAGATGTCGTCGCGGTACTGTAAGAAATATATCATTGGTAAGGCATGAAGCACCTCCACTCTGAAGCTCCTCGTCTCATTTTGTACAGGATACCTCGCTAGCACTGATACTGTCATGGCGCAACGAGATTCAAGGCCACCATCGAAAGCGGCCCCCAAGCCTCACCTGCTGCCACCAACTACCAACAAGCAGAAGCTCCCCCAACTCCCTCCCACCGCCAAAGTCACCAAGCGGCCGCTCCTCCGGCCCGCCATCCCGTCGCCGTACGCAAACTCTTCGGAGCAGAAGGTCGTGTATGTTTCGGCGCGTACGCCATTCCTCTCCGCCGTCAAGCGCGTGGAGAAGTTGCTGGCGTTGAGCGACAAGCGACTGGTGCAAGCTGCCACGACTTTGGCCAAGACGAAGGAGAGTCGCAAGAGGAAGAGGCGGGCAGGTGACGGCGACGAGATTCACGACATTGCCGACGAGGTCGAGCGCCTGAAGGGGACCAAGAGGAGGAAGGTGCAGGTGGGCGGTGAAGGGCGAGCGTTGGTCGCGGGCGGTGCAGACGGCGGTGAGGATCTCGAGGCAGTTGCGGCAGAGGCAGTGGTCATCAAGGGCACGGGCAAGGCTGTGAGTCGGGTTTTGGAGATGGCGTTGTGGTTTCAGCAAAGGGAAGACAGGTTCAAAGTCAGCTTGAAGACGGGGAGTGTGGGTGCTGTCGACGATGTCCAAATGCCTGATCATGATACTACTGCAAGAGATGCACAGGGTCGAGAAGATGGCGAGGACATGGAGCTTGATGGTGGCGTTGCCCATTGTGATCATGCTGCTAGTCATGACACTGGGCAGGACGGTGGGAAGGACAATCAGGCCGTCCCGCAGACTCGCATACGTCATGTGAGCGTACTTGAGGTCTACGTAAGCCTGCGGTGATGGCTCGCGATTCACCATTTGACGCAGAAGATGGAGGCGCGGGAGGCAAGAGAAAGCCAAGGCTGAATGAAGGCCAAAAGAAACTGTACAGAAGATATCCACAGTTCAATTGAGCAGAGCGAACGCGAAATCGACAACACAGCCGGATGTAGGAATTGGAAAAGACAGCACATGACGCTACGACAAGGTCTTTGTCACCACCCAGGCACTCGACACGCGGTCTGTGCCCTCCCTTAGCTTCACCAGCTCCAATGATTCTCTTAGCGACTCCGCGTAGTTACATGAATATAATGATTGCATGCGAGCCTATCTGACAGGTATTCTTACTTTTTAGAAGATCGAAATGGGCTCCATGGCTCGCCGAGCGAGAACACCCTGCCGGATAGGACAACCGACTAGCTGCGCAGCATGAGAGGTCCTCCTTACTACGCGCCAATACTACATACTGTATAATTGTTGCCGGTACTAAGAGGTGCCAAGTAGCTAGCAGCTCCGTTCATTTACCGTTACTGGCTATAAAATGCCCCTATCTGCGCCTGCATCATGCGGGGAGCAGTTCTGACCACAAGTACAATCTGTTATCATGGTGAGGTTGAACTCAGACTACATGTACCTGTACTCATAATTCCACGTTCCTCGCTCGACCAGCACTACTCCTCGCTTCTAGAGCACAGCTCTGGGCCTTGTATAAGGGATGCCATCAGGCAAAAATCGTCTCTATATCGGGCTTTATGCGCGTGGGGGGCCACCAAAGATGCCCACGCTTGAAGACACGTAGGTGTAACATATGTCGATGATAGACTTCTCCTAGCTGAAGATGCGGCCTGTAGCTACCATTGGGCTCTGATTATTGGACCCAAAGACGAAACATCTGATCGTCGAGGGTGGCGTTTCCACGCAAAGGAGGGAATCAAATCCGATGGGACGTTGGGATGGCAGTTCGAGGAAAGAGAAGTTCGACTTCTTGCTACGCAAATGCTACTGGTCCGTGTTTGCATTGGAAAGATTGAGAATGACGACAGAGCTAGAAGCATCTTACAGAGTGTGCCGATACGGGACGACACCGAGAATTGGAACTGTGTCTATTGGGTGATGGAGGCCCTTCAGCTTCTGAAAGAGGACAGGAGGGCCATGGGCACTAGTGAGCTGGAATGGATGCTTGTACGTAACACCGCGATGGCCTACATGAAGCAAAAGAAGGACCAGCATCGTTTCGATGGCCAAGGCTCCGCGGATACGAGCTGGCCTGCGACATATGATCTTCTTGAAGGTCGAGAGACGATTCCGTAGCGGCTCACGTCCTAACACAGTGCAGCTTCAGAACCTGTCCCTGCGTTTTTGCAGTATACTAGCAGAACGGACACGCCAATGCTGACGACTGTTTTGTTATTGTGGCTGTAATTCAACTGTAGTATATTCATGCATGTGCATGCTTGCCGAAATGTCATAGCCAGGTGTTGTTAACGGGGAGACTCCTAGTGAAGTCACACGTCCCCAAAATAACGCTGTCGAAGCTCTTCCTGATGGAGCTCTACAGGCCAAGGGTCCAGGAACTTGTCAACTTCCTCACGCCAGAAGAGATTCCGAAAATTGACCTGGCACGCCGTTGTGTACTCCCAATAATGCGGAAACCATCCGGCCGTCTCCCAGTCGATGATGCCAGTAATCCTATCCCCTTCCGCTATGATATTAAGGCTGCTTAGGTCGCCATGTGTAAAAACAGGATGTGGCCATTCCCGACTGTGTAGTTGTATGAGCTCATTGACAGCCGGTGGGAGGTTTTGGGACGCAGCGTTTATGCCCCCTCGGAGATGCTTGTGGAAGGCATCAATGTCTTGAAACGGGCCAAAGACCATGGACTTCCCGGGCAACCGACAATCCCACAAACAGCCTCCGTCGACATTCGCGACAGCTGAGGTTGGGGGAGTCAGACGGCGCATGCTTTGGACCATTTCCCTGAGCTGTTTCAAGACTGCAGCCTTCGACTCGGCCGACCTTGATCTCCAATTTTGTACGAGACTCTCACCCTTGACCCTTTCCATGACAATGTACGTCCATTCTTTGTGCTTGAACGCACAATAGACTTTGGGAACCGGAATAGGGGTATTACGAGCAATGAACTCCATTGTTGACGCCTCTGGAAGGTGGTGTAGCGTCCCATATTTGACGCAAAGTGTCCGGGTCAAGAATAGAACGGAACCTCGTCTTGACCCATAACGACCCAGGATCTTGATAGCAGCAAGCACCAGAAAGCGGCGCCACCAGGTGTCATTGATAGATCTCTCTGTATCAATCGTCTGACTGGAATGGCTAGTAGCCTTGCTATCCTTAATGTCTCTCCCCATCGTGGCGAGCTTCACACTGTTTCCCGAGCCTTTGATGCAAAATGATATCGCGACAAAGCTGGCTGACGCGGACAATCCATGTAGATATCGTAGTCGACGATGACGGGAGCAATGTTTTATTATAGTGCAAGGAGGAAGCTTCGGAATTCTGTATAATAAAATACATAGCAGCACTGCGGAATGCCGCCGCACTTCCTGATCCTCTCTTTGTCTCATGATGACTGATGAGATTCGCCTCCACCGTCTTGCACGCATCGTCCACCGCGGCGACTCCAGTGCCCGCAAGGGGCTATGGACTTTGATGAATGCTGCACGATCGAAAATGACATGGTCTTTCGCGTCTGGTTCAGCAGATATCGAGAGTGCCGCAACACGCGATTGCCAGACTGGGTTTCCTCGCTGCATCCCAAGAGATCGTTGCCGTAGTAGATTGGGAATGGTCATATGCTGGTCCGATAGAATTACTGTGGTCCGCTCCTCGGTGGTTACTCGTGCAGTCTCCTAGCATGTGGGAGGATAGCAGTATCCTCGCTCGATACAACAAATACTTGGAAATCTACATACAGCAGCTCAAAGATCAGGAAAGGCAAGTCTTAGGCCCTTCCCTTGCGGCCGACGACTTGCCATCAAACTACGTTCGACGTAGCAGCGACGATGGATCAGCTTGGTTCTACCAGATTATGCGGGACGCCTTCAATAGTCCAGCAAATGTACCCTTCCAGCGACTTCTCCTACACATGCCCGAGCTCGCTCAATCCATGCGCGACATCGCCCCAGAAGAAGTGGAATCATTCGTTCAGCTCAAGCTTCGTCACCTGAAGCGGTACGAGGATCGGCTTCAAGAGAAAAGGGAGTGGTTGCAGAGAATGGTAGATGGCTACGAATGCGTTCCGGACATAGACTAGATGCTAGGCAAGGGTGAGCGGCAGGAGTAAGACCCTGCCGGCCTACGGGCACTCATTCGAATGAAGAACACTGGGACAACCACGGCATCAATTGCTATGGGGCATGTAGAACCGACCCTTCAGCTGATTTTGCATGTAGTCATGATTGTCATCCGATGAGGAAGCGGTGGTAGCTGTGAAGGGTGGGGACGTGAAGTGTGCTTTGCCGAAAACCTGTCACATCGCGGATCCGGATTGTGCTAGCCATCAACCTTCGATATGGAGCAGTGCGGGGTCCGAAGGGCGGAATGGTGTCGGGGCAAGGTAGAGGCTGGGCCGTGCGTGCGAGTCGGAGGCTGTAGCGACAGACCCTAGCGGGGAGGGGGAAAGGAAGAAGGGTGGGCCTCCGCCATGAAGCCTTGCAAGGGCGGCCTGTGTTCGAAAAGTACAAAGCTTTACCCCTGTCGTGATACTAAGACAGGAAGTAGAGACTCTGCTCGTTGCTCTCCCCGAAAAAGGAGACATAGAAGAGACACGACCCTGTTCGTACGATCTTCGCGTTGAGTGTCGTGTATGCATGGCATAGAAAATCCGGCGGGGCGGGAACGGACTTCTCCGACATTGTAAAGGAGCCTGAGATGGGGTGCAGAGTGTTCGCGAATCCCACAAGTCCAGAGGTGTAGAGAAGTTTGCTTTCTACAGAAGTTTTCTTTCCAAATGGTCGTCACCCGCAACTCCAAGTGCGAGTTTGAGAAGCTGGGTGGCTGTGATGACTGTGCTTTGGATCGTGACTGAGTAATGCGGTACGCGGTGTGCATCGTCACTATCGTGACAGTGGAATGTGGTCTAATTCGATTTTCTGCCGCTCCACTCACGTGTCGCTGTAGATGCCTTGATTGATATCGTTATAAGTGATCTCACCAATCTGATTCCACACAACGCTGCTCCGTCTGCCGCCTCATCCACAAGTTATCTTAAGGCTATAAATGCCTTTTTTGACTTCTTTGCATCTATCGAGCTCAGATCCTTTGATACGATCAATTTCATAATTACAACTGTTGTCGTTATAAACATATCCGGTGCAGTCGAACGAGTCTCTCGGATCATTAATGAAACCAAACGAATGCCCAGTGCCCTTTCTGATGCTATGACAGCCCGAGTCGGTCTTTTTACCCGGGAACGGGTTAAATTCAAGATATCCAAGCTCGTTCAGGGTATCGCAGTTGCCATCGGACACGACGAAGCTAGGAGACGGAGGAGGGTCGGCGACCGCACAGCCTGCTAGAAGAATGGCGATATGTAGAGGATGCATCTGCTGCGCCTGTATAGTAAGTCTCCGTGCTAGCAAGATGTAGTTTCTTCTCAAGACCCACTCCTGAGATATCAACTGTGTTGCGTAAATCAAAATCTTGTTGCCGTACCTGGAGAATTGCAAAAGGTTAAGACAGAAGTATTCGGGGTCTAGGCGATGTGAGTGCGGTCCGAATTCCGGGGCTTTCTTTCGATTGTATCTGGTAGCAGACGGACTGTTCCTGACTGGGCGATCGCAAGGTTAAAGCAGAAGATTCACTCGCCAAGTCGAAACAGACGATTCTCTCGCAAAATCACACCTGTCCGAAACCCGTCGGCATGAAACATTGCCGGTTTCTCTCGCAAAATCACCCCTGTCCGAAACTCGTCGGCATGAAGCATTATTGCCGGTGTTTGCCAGAGTTCGTATTCCGAGCTTGGCTGGCTCGGCACCTCACAGACGCCAAGTCACGAGAGAGAACATCCGCATCGATCAGAAAAAACCTGCGGCAGTGGAGGCGGCACGCTCACATTCGCACCAAAAGTCGCCGGATAGTAGTGTGCACAGGGAATCCTGAGTCAACAGGCTGATTATGAGCTCGAGTCAAGGATATAGCCGCCAAATCATCATTCAACCAAAGTTCAGCATTGCCACCTCACGCCGTCCTCCGAGAAAGACTCTCTGGTCTCCATCTGGTTCATCCCAGCGAGCTCGATCCCATCATGAGCCTCCTGACCCGAGTCTGGTCTCAATAACTGACTCCTGTCCTGTAGGCGACGTCCAGATCTGCACAATCTCTAAGCCTAGGCAACATAGCAGTTGCCTCCATTGGCTCTCAGTACGTTCCAAGGCCGAGCCAAACGTCAACATCATAGCGATATCAACGTGTATCGGCCGAAACACGCCTCCAGACGGGGGAACAACCGAGTCTTCGATTAGCAGACGCGACTCCGTAGTCATAGCCTGAACGATGTGGCCAAGGATGGCGCGGCAGTCTTTGTCAGACCAGTCATGTAATACATGTCGCATATAGTAAAGATGGGCACCTGGACCCTCAGTCTCTCCTCTTTACTCGCGCGGTAAGTGAAGCAGGCAACATACCTTTCACGGGTTGCGGATCGAAGAAGTTGTGTGGCATTGCCTCGACACCGGTGGGCACTTTGATGCCCAGGACCGACGTTGCGAGATCTTGGACCACAAGCCGGCCGCGTATATGTGGATACTGCTCACGAAATCTCGCGAGCGAGTGCCCTTGCCCGCCGCCCACATCGCAGACCAAGACTGCCTCCGGATTCCCCTTATGCGCCTGGATCAGACGCTGTTCAGCTGGATACAGCTCGAACCACTGCAACTGAGTGCCAAATTTGCGGGCGGCCATGGAGTCATCGAAAGCCTTTTTGTACTCCTCTCGCGAATCAAGGTAGTCGAAGTAGGGCTGCCCAAGAACGAGCTGCATCGGATTAGGTTGATCATCACCATATTGCTTTGACAGGAAACCTTTCTCTCTCATGAGCCAGGATAGTTCCCTTCCGATGGGGAAGATGGTTTCGGTGCTACTACACGTTTACCCATGCATCAAGCTTTGACGGGCGTAGACGTACAAGATCTTTTCACCGCCCAGAGCTCCGGGCGTGCAGATGTGTCGTGTCATGTCGTTTGCTGCATATGTGTCCACGCTCACCTGGTCACAGTATCCTTTCCAGCAAAGCATCCGCATCAGGCGCGCTATGTCCGTCAGGTCTCACCGCGACAAAGCAGAGGGACAGAATGGGGAGGGCATCATACCGATGCACAATCGATCTGCGTCCGTTACCTCACTCAGCTTGTCCGCGGTGATGGGCTCGCCATTGCTTTCCGCAAGAGCTTGGAGGATGCCGTACTCAAGCGCCATCCGTACGGCTAGATTCTGCAGAGGCTAGAGACCAGGTCAGCTTCTAATCGGAAACCCAGAGCGCAGGCATGGCGGATCACCTGAAGTCTGCATCTTGTGGCTGTATCGAAGGGCGTCTCAGCCGTCAATTGGAGCCTGTGGATAGCCTCAAGAAGCTTGTGATGCGCGACACCATCATCGTTTGCATCTGCCTCTGCAAGCTGTTGGATCTGCTGGATCTGGTCAAAAATCGACATGATCGCGAGTCGGCACCTACTAGAAGTAAGTGTGAGGTCAGGAAGTTGCCGGCTGATAGACAGGTAACCAATCATAATAATAATGTAGACCAGACCTGAGGCTGAACCACATCGCGCCTCGTGCCAGCCTTGCGCCTTGGGTGTGATTAGAAGTGATGTTGAGATACACAAGATCGCAAGTGATGATACATGTAAATTCGATCCGATTCGTTTTGGTCGGCCCGACTCATGATGGGAACATTGAAGGAGTTGCAGGCGGCATCCTTGCTACGTGGGAGTCAAAAGCATGCTGCGTCTTCCCTGGGTTCTGGTAGTAAGGTCGGCACTGTATATACCACGTATCCTCTCGAAACCTATCTTTCGCTTCGAACCTCAACCACGACTGGTACGAATTCGTCGCCGCCACCACCGCATCGTACGTCCACACTGCGACCACTGATCATTACGCATCTCGAGTCGTGATACCCGGACCTGACCCGACTACACAGGCAGCCTCCACCCTACCAACATGCCTCTTGCTCAACGTGTGCTGCTGCTCCTCGGCATCCTTACACACCTTGCTGCCTCCGCCACCCCAAGTAAGGCCAAGTTCTACTGCACCAAAGAGAAGGAAGGTTACGCCGTAAGTCCCAACTGCACAGGATCATTTGCGCTCTGTCCAAATAGACTGACTAAGCAATTGGATGCACGTAGTTCTGTAGCGCGGGAGGCCTCTTCGTAAGTGCTCTCCATACACTAGCATCTGCAAGCGGCGGCCACATGTCTAGTGCATCTGGATCTGACAAGAGGTTTCTTGCACGGCTGTTTTATTAGGCTACCTGCACCGGCGGAGTTGTACAAACGTTTCGATGTGAGAATTACGGGGAGACTTGTCACTGCTCGCACGGGCCGACCGGAAATTCCGTCGGCTGTTGGGATAAAGACGGGTACAGTTGCCTGAAATAATTATTATTACAAACAGGGTACATGTATTGTTGATGAGTCGTAGCGAGCCGGGGAAAGTGCGGATTATAGGAGACTGCTAGACAACTGGAAATTCTACAACACTTGCTGTGTGGGCGAGCTCAACTCATACATCGGATCATACCGGCGCAACTGAAGCCCTTCCCAGTCTTACGGACGGACATCCAGCAAGGACTGAGGATACACGATGCTGCCCGCAAAGGGACGGATCGACCTTGGTATGTGGTAGGTCTTAGGCGGTACTCGCTGAGGTGTGTGAATAGCTGGGCTCCAAGCGGCGGTCGTCGTTGAGCACAGTCCCGCAGCGTTGGCGATGATGCGATCCGCGATTGGCGAGTCGCAGTCTCTTCTTACATCACGTCGCTGAAGTGGTGCTCTGTTCAGTGTCCTCTCCGATATCACCAACGAGTACGGCACTGCCAGGCCGGCTCGAATGTTGAGGATCTTCATTCGTATTCGGATCAGTGACCAGCTGACCGTGTCTAGGGTCGCCGTTTACTGCAGGTGCCTGTCCGCGGGATCTGGATACTGAGAGCCTAGGACCTACAGAAACCCTCTTCATCTGCAACTATGACCTTTTCCTTTCGCGACGATCATCCTCCATTCGATTACCCAGGAGGTCTAGCTGTGCATTCGCTACCCCCGCTTCTAAGTTGCATTGACCTTGATATTGGGTCGGTCGAGGCCTACGGTTGAACTTGTACACCTAGGATCACCGGCTGACGCAGACGCTACTCTTCCGTTGATCTGGCCTGGTGCCCAGCTGTGACATCGCGATGCAGTGAAGGCGCAGTCTGGCGGCTGAGCCCGCAAGAGTAGCTTTCCGTTAGAGCCAGACCTATCCGGGCGTAGCAAGACGACCACATCTAAAATCTCAAGACCAAGTCTATTGCATGGGTTTCGTGCCGTGTGTATTATCATTTGGCAAGATCAAGACAGTAATATATTGGGTACTACAGCATCGACAGCCTCTCTGATCGGACCATGCGGCATTCAGAAGCAGATCTTCGTCGCGGTCCGTTGATCGACAAGCCCAATCGTTGTTGGGTCTGTTCACGGCCTTCTCATAGCAACCGTTCGGCCGACTATGAGAGGTTGACTGGCTGATGTAGACACGACCCGTTCCGAGTGTGCTCGTGCAATTTCGGCGGGTCTGGAGCAGCGCATGATGACCATTGACCGTCCCGACTGTGTGCTGCACTGCAATGAAAAGGTCATTGCTGCACTGGCTTTTTCTCTCACAGGACTAGTGAGATCCAACATCACCAAGCTTCGGGATTGAGGGGCAAAGACTGGTTGGGAATTATAGTTATGGGAAGCATGAATTAAGAGGTAACTGCGTCGATAGGTGTGCTATCCATCTTCGACACCTGACATATCGAAGATGCGAGAGCTGTCGATCAAGATTACCAAAAAGACCAAGCCAGGAGACCTACAAACATCTACAAACTCGGCCCTTCAAAGGACCTCCGGGTAGGAATACGCAGGTCTCTGTTCGTGCAATGGCCAGCCCCTCACTCACCAGGAGCACACTTGGCTCCGTCCTTCAACACGATCTTTATCGATTTGGTGGACTTAGAATCCCCCCCGCCGACATAGCACTGTCCATCTACTGCTCCTGGCTTTGGAATAAACGCCTCCTCGGCGTCCTTCCCTGTCGTACAATCATCCGACGTGAAGATGTGGAGTACCCAGACGCCCGCATCAACAAATACAATCCCGTCCAGCTGGCCTTGGGCGGGAGGTTCGTAAGGCACGCAGCCTGTCTCGACGCCGCCGCTGAAGCCATCTTCCGGTCCCTCGCATTGGCCATCGTCGTAGTGATAGAGTTCCCAGGCTGGACAAGCAGATTCGCTGGAACCTTTCTTGCCTGGTTTCTTTCCTGGTTTCTTCCCAGATTCGTCCTTCTGTTTGTCGGGGACCGGCACATCGTCTTCGGGTTCCTGCGCGTATGCATATGCATCTGCGAAGGCAGAGCGCTTGCTTACACCAGAGTACCGGGCGTGTGCATGTGGCCTCACGAAGGCAGAGCGCTTGCTCAACGTGGAGTAGGTGCTATGCTTGGCTTGTAGAGTTGCTGCGAGCGCTGTGGATGCACAAAGCGCAAGGAAGGCATAGGTGAAGTGCACTGGTTTGAACTTCAGTTTTGGTCTTGATAGGCAGGATGGGCGAAGGGGCATTCTTACTGGTTGAATTTGTGACCCGTTAAAGTGTCTTGAATAGCTTGAGCAGTAGAAAGGCGATGAGTTGCGGTGAGTCGAGCGCCTCCTAAATACACACATATACCCTCCAAGTCGCTTATAGTAGATTGTTGTGCCTCCCATTGCTTTGCCCGAGGATACCCATGTATATTGGCGGTGTTCCAATACACTCATTTAAATGTTGTAGCCACTTCCAGGCTACCAAGATGCGGATCTACGAGGGCAACCTGAGAGAGAGTGGGGAACCAAATTTCCTTAGGGTCGATTGTCACTACCTCGTAGAATGCTTGCATCGGAGTTGCATGAAATAATGTGATGAATAGGTGAAGCGTCCCTTATATCCTTCAACGCATAGAGTTCGAAATGTGACGATGACGTGCACGCCCTAGTACGCGCCGAATAACTATTATACGAACATTTGATTTGCCTACATATAGTATTAAACTTTTGTAAGAAGACCTCGTACGTATATAGAGACTATACAAACAAGGTAGGATTGTAGTAGAGATAATAGACTACTATCTATATAGATTAGTAATTTTAGAGAAGGAAGAGATCTCTCCTCTCGAGAGGAACCCTCTCTTATTAAAGAATCTCCCTTCTCTTAGACTTCTGTCTAGGCCTACACTTAGTATAAGGATCCTAAATACTTAAAGATAGCTAGGCCCTTATTATACTAGAAGTAGTCTAATAGAGAATCTAATTCCTTTCGACTACTTATAGTCTATAAGTAATAGAGAGTAGGAGCTAATATTTTAGGGCTATAGGCGGACCGCCTATAGTATAGTAAGATCCTTCCTTATACCTAACTACTAAAAGACTATAGGTAGTATACTATATATATTAACCCTCCTATAGACTATCTATAGTATATATCTAAAAGACTCTCTAAGCCTAAGTCTTATAAGCGCCTTCTTCCTACGCTAATATAAGGGACTAGTTTAGAGAGTTAATAAGTTTGTATATAAAGTATCTAAGAAGGTCTAGAGTAGCTATAAAGGTATATAGTAGCTACTAACTAAGCTATCTAACTTAGGTCTAGATAGTATATTAGCTAGTATAAGTTATAAGAGTAGTAAAGGTTTATAATACTACCCCCCCCTTAAGGCGTCGAGGTCCTCTAAGACTATCTATTATCTTTATAAAAGCTATATTAGTTAAACTATAGTTATAATAAGTATATTATATATATCTATCTACTAAGTTAAATAAAGGTCTAATTACTATATAGGCTTATATAACTACTACTACTATTAAATTAAGATCCGACACTTAATAGAGATCTAACACTCTAGTAGGTAATAGATTTACGTATAAAGAAGTAGCTACTAGAGGAATATATTATATTAGGAAAGAATTATACCTTAGTATAGATAGAGAAGTAAACTATATATTATATTTATTAGAGAAGAGAGGCTATCTCTTCTCTCTCCTCTTTAAATACTCCTACTTACGCTAAGCTTATAGAGAACTTAGTTAGAAGACTTATAAGTTATGTTCTAGTATAACTCTTCTTACTCTAACTTAGCTAGGTAGGTATAAGACTACTCTCTACCCTTTTTTAATACTCCTACTTAGGTATATACTATCTATAGCTCTACTAACCCTAAGTAACTCCTTATAAGACTCTAGCTAAGGGGATCCTTTAGGTCTATACCGTAGGTAGTCTATAAGGGGTTAATATATGTATATACTACCTATAGTCCGCTAGTAGTTCGGCCGAAGGAAGGATCTCGCTATACTAGAGGCGGTCTACTAGCGGCCCTAAAAGGTAGTTCTCTACCTTTTACCTCCTACGGACCGTAGGTAGTTAAGAAGGAATTAGATTCTCTATTAGACCTACTTCTAGTTAGACGAGAGTCGAAGAGAGAGGAGATTCTTCTATAAGAGAAGGTTCCTCTCGAGAGGAGAGATCTCTTCCTTCTCTAAGATTACTAATCTATATAGATAGGGGTCTATTATCTCTACTATAACCTCTACCTTATTTATATAGTCCCTATATACGTATAAGGCCTTATTATAGAGTAATCTTTA